>OZ020250.1:10156533-10291508 GCA_963971285.1 Astropecten irregularis | reverse complement strand
AACAAAACAAAGAAGGATACTGTACCGTAAATCGTACGTACGAGATACCATAAGTTGTATCTACGAGATAAACCCACATGCTTTTGAAACAATATGGTAAGGTATTGAGAGCATTATCTGCCTTCTATTATAATATGGACATTAAAAGTATGTCTTTAAAAGGAAGCTGATACCTTAGGGAGATATTAAAATGTCTTCCTAATTCACAATTTCTGGCAAATGTTCACTTACAACACTAACCTGTCTCCCTAATACTCTATTTGTGAAAGTTTTCTTCATCATAATCATAATATACTTACTATAAATATACAATACGTTAATACTGTTTTGGAAAATGGTTGAGTGCAGTTTTATGGCCTTTCCGTGTTAAGATATTGGAAAAGATATTGTTTTTGTTCGGATATTTTTGGCTTTTTCACGTGAGCGAAAAACCTTTGTTTTTGTTCTGTTATTGGCTTTTCCGCGGAAGCGGAAAGCCTTTATTTTAATGGTTTTTTTTATTGCTTTTCTGTGATAGCAGGAAAAGCCTTTGCATTTGTTCTATTTTTTTTTATTTGAAAACTTATAAGACATTGCACAGGGGCATTCTCCATCCCACTTTGGTTACTTTTAAACTGGCGATCTTGGCCAAACTTGGTCCAAACAAAGTCCTCATAGTGTACATCTGTGCCGAACATTTACGTCATGATGACGTCATCATATGATTTTTTTTTTTTAGATTTTTGAATATTTATTTTGTCCCATTCAAATTGTACACGTTTTCAAAGAATAAATGTTAGATTTTTTCATACGCCTCTTTGGTCCTTAAACAATGTCTGATTTTGACCAGACTTTGGAGAGTCATAGATCCTATGGCAGAGTATAAACATAGAGAGTGACAACATCAAGTGTCATATTACGAGCAATCAAACTTGGATAAGTTTAAATCTTCAAAAATCGATATCAATTAAACCGTAATTTCCCTTGCCTTACTGGTTTTGAAAATTGTCAAGTAACCATAATTTTCATTTTTTTTCTCATGTGCGTGAAGTCACGTGAATTCTGGTCAAAAACGTAAAAACAGAAAATGTTTTATAATTGGAAATTGGAGAAGTTTCTGGCAGTAATGTGGTGTTTAACAATCTGACTCATGATGTCATCAAACATTCGAGCACCCTCTAGCGTCAAGTTGAAAAATATTAGAAATGCATTTTTAGTTGATTTCTGTGGCAAAGTTTGAGAATTGCTTCAAAATATACATTTATGATAATCTTTAACCAGGCAACAACGGTGCCAAGATTTAGATTGATGACGTCATCAGACTGTCAGACCGTAAGTTACAATGGAAAAACCATTTTTCCTGCTAATTTCTGCTAACCGTTAACGGAAACTGAAAGGAATAAAAAGGGACGAACGTAATTGGCTCATGTTCATGTCGAATATCAGTCAGTTATTTTGTCTATTTTGCCAAGTAGAAGCATGCTTTTCACATATTTGATCTAAAAGAAACATTGTATGTTCTTGATCCAAATGCTTGATCTAAAAAATAATATTGTAAAAAGCATTCCGAAAGTGACGATCACATTGAAGAAGACGTATACCATAAATCACACACATTGCACGTGATTACATAGGTTAACTGTTAATCTTATTTTTTTTTGCAATCAGTAACAGGATATGACATTACCCGATTTTGCCCAGCACTATAAGAGATACAATCAGGATAAAGCAGGATAGCAGGATAAAGGTACCGGTAGTTCTGTGGTATATTTATGTTACTATGTAATCAGTGAACTTGGCCACGCCCTACAATATAGGCTTGAAATTGTATATAGACACCCCAGAAACCGTGCCTTATTCTTTACGCTGTTTTGGTCATAAAACAGTGTCTGATTTTAATCAAACTTGGCAGAGTCATAGATCCTATGACAGATTTTTGCCATGAAGAGTGACGTCATTGTGAGGTCATCGTGACGTCATCATCGTGACGTCATGTTACAAGCAATCAATTAGAATAGGTTTAAATCTTCAAAAATCGATATCATTATCTGTTGACAGATAGTTAGACAGTGTGGGGTCTGACCGGTCCATTGAGTAAAGCTTGCAGAGAAATGGATATCACTGCCGAGATAAGTGAACCTTTCGATGGGTGAACCTTTCCATGTAATGTGTTCCAATCTTTTTGACTTGATTCCTGCTGCGCAGTGACATGGCAATATCACCAGATTGAAACATCATGAAAAGTCAATATATATTATAATACCGACAGACCAATAAGTAACCCCTTGTTAGTTTTTCCTCCAGACATAAGGTTGGCTACGTACGAGTGGAGTGCATGTACGCGTGCATTATACAGTGCGGTTGTTTAGGCTAGGCTACATGTGCTGTGGAAGGGTTGATGTTAATACCTAGTTCACACTAACGGCGAATGCCTCGCTTTAAATCGGCAAGCAAAGCGCCGTCATTTTTGTTTACTTTTCCAAAAATATCACAATCTCCTATAAGTAATGTTACACTCTGATAAGCTCTGTTACGCTCTGATACGAATTGGTTGTCGCTTTGGGGGACGAATTATTTCCCGACTTGTTACGGTTCCTCACGCTTTGATCCCGCTTTGATCAGGCTTTGATCAGGCTTTGGTACGCTTGAAATCACACTTTGATAAGCTTTGATAAGCTTTATTATGCTTTACTTCACTTTGATGCGATTATGACGCTTTAAATCAGGCTCTGATACGATTATCAAGCTCTGTTGTGCATTGTTACGATCTGTTAAGCTCTGTTACGCATTGGAAAATGTCGAGATAGCCGATTTCATGCCGCTTTTGATCCAGAGCCTAAATAAAGATGCAGCAGATCCACAAAATCTTTGCATCATCAATGAGAGTCTTGGGAGCCCCAGACACTGGTAGACTGTTGACCTGGCATCTGCTGGGTTGACCACAGTGATGGTGGAGGCTGCCACTGGTGACTCCGGGACACCATTCTTTGAGGGTTCTGCCTGCTGGTGGAGCTTGGTAGGTATGACTGAAGTTGTGGCTGGATTGGGGCGACCTGTTGCTGCTGCTGCTGTGGGAAGGTGGGCATCTGCTGGAACATCTCCTGGCGCTCTTCAGCCTGCCTCTGTCCCTCGTGTAGCACTGCCATGAGCTTGATCTGTGTGGCCCGTTTGATGTCCCCGGGAAGCTGTGCCAGACCCTCATCTATATGTCTGGCAAAGGTGGAGGGACCACCTTTCTTGCCAGACTTAAAGTCCATCAGACTTCGCTTCAAGTCAACACTCTCTGTGGAGAGTCTCCGAGAGGGGGGCTCTGTAGACTGGGACTCTGACCCAGAGTCTGACTGGATGATGACTGCTGTTGGTGGGTGTACTGCTGGCCCAGTAGCTGTGGCTGTTGATGGTGTTCCCCTCCCTCTACCTCTACCACGGATGCTCACCATGTTTTTGCATTGCACAGTTTCGATGTGGTCTTTGAGGAAGGAGAACTTCTCCCACACCCACTTGTCCGTGGCAGACAGGTCCTCGACTGTCTCAGCACCCTCACCCGACTTCCCCACAGTCCTTTTGAGGCGGCTCATCTGGGTACGGTTGGACAGTAAACAGTTTTGAGGGCTGCCACCCATGTCAGCAGCTTTGTCCTCCAATAGCTTCTCTTTGTTCTGCGAGTCTTAATTATAATCTGTCATTCTCTTTGAGTAGATGGACAAGATTGTCTTTTAACTAGTCAATGAACTCTTCTTTTTGCGCCTCTGTCAGTGTTGCATAGAAGTAGGGTTTGTTCGTACGCTTTATTAAGCTTTGATATGCCTTCGGCGCTTTAATAAATTCGTGACAGAGTGCCAAATTTTTTTTAACAGTTCAAACTTTGTTGGTGCTCTTGCCGAATGTCCCACTTTACTCCAAGCTTTCCCACGATCTATTACGACCATGACGCTTTAATCAAGCTTTGTTATGCTTTGGTGCCGCTTTGCACGCTGCTTTAAAGCACCATCAAAGCGCCGTTGGTGTGAACTAAGCATAATGTATCAATATCATGGTCATATTCAAGCGATCTCGACACAGTTGGCATTCACAATGAGAGTGTGAAAGCCAAATAGTAACATTGAAATGTTTGTGGAAAAGTTTTCATGTCTTTTCAGCACCCGATTAGAACCAGGTTTCAGCAAGTCAAATTTAAGACTTTTTAAGACCCTTTTTAATGCCACCTTTACAAAGAGATATTAAACAACAAAATTTTCCGTGCAACAAGCACACAATTTAGGTTGCGTGCCTGAACGGATATGTTGACTGGCCGCACGAAGCAATAGCTCCATGGCCATCACACGGCAAATCTGTTTCCTGCACCATTTAGCCTAATATAAACACGTGTACACAAAACACGGAGCCAGACGATATTTCCGTCTGACTCTGGTATCGGTTTAATGACCCCTGACACGTGCGTTCAGAATGCACAACTATGCGTGCTGCAATTTTCCCAAATTATTTTGTTCCGTGTGGCCGTTTGTTTTAGGATCTGATTAGAATATAATTATAACATATGTAAAAATAACTCGCTTCCAGAATTTTGTTAATACCTTTGAGAATTCAATTTAATACCTTTTAATGCTTTTTAAGGCCTTAAATTTGGGAAATTCAAATTTTAGATTTTTTAAGACCCGCGGACACCCTGTAGGACATTTTTACATTGTCGGAGGAAAAACTTTGACGTAAGCAGGATTTTGACCGCAGGTAAAGTATTTATGCACACAAAAGCCTATTCTTTTGTTGGGAACAAAGCATCACTTCGAATGAAGCAGACTTTCTTTGTATTTTCCCATTCTTGAATTCATTTATCGGGATAGTGGATTCTGTAGGCGCAACTTCGACGGATACCAAACAAAACATTCCATCATAACTCAGGCTTATCAAATAACCAAAATAGATACAAACGAACAAAGATAATTGACTTTTAGGGACACCACCAACATAGGGCTGGATAGCTCAGTTGGTGGAGCACCAGTACGGTATTCCGGAGATCGCTGGTTCAAATCCTGCCTCAGTCAGTTTCCCTTTGTTTACTTTTCAACAACTCAGGCTTATTTGGAAATGATACCAATATATTGGGTTTTCACAATATTTTCTAGCAATATATCGATATCGGAAAATTGTTATATCGACAGGGCTTACCTATGACTTAGTTGTACCAATTTTCTTTTTAGCTCTACGCTTCCATCAGATTTTGGCCATTAAAATATTTTTTGATAACTGCTTGATAGATACACTATTCTTCAATGTTTTATGGGTGTGCTTTTACCTTAAGCACCCATGCAAAGTTTTATTTTGTTTTCAATGAAATGTTTCACAAGCTTGTGTAAATGGTGAAGATTGTATATTGCAAAATTCTTCATGGACAGGTATTAAAAAGAGGTTATGTTCACCTTGAAACCATCATTAGGTTCATCGGCAGCCCAGTTCTCCCATACATTATCATCATATGTAGCATCATCTGCCCATTTAAAAGTACCATCACCATCTTGATCATTTAGGCCAATCCACACTCCCTCAGATGAACGAGACAGGATCAGCAATGAATTCAGGAAGGCTAACACATACATGTATACAAAAATAAAAACAAAATTATAATGCCATATACCATTTGGCTTAATGGTACTTGACAATTTTTTTATGACATGGATTTGGCAAACCCAACTCTGGAACCCAAAATACCAGTTTGTAGCTAATAAATCAAAGTAGGGGCTATCTGAACAAAAACATTTGTTAAAAATCAAAACACATTAAAAGCACAAGAATGTTTTTTTTCCGGATGTTATACAATGAATACAAGGGATCTGCCAATTATGTGTAATTGGAGACACCAATAACTGGTCCCAGGAGAGATTAGGCAAGTCTTTGAAAAACAACAAAAACAAACAAACAAACCCGCTGACCCAATGACAGTGCCAAAACATCGGGTCGGTCAGGTTACTGGAAACACAGGATTTGTTTTTTGCCAAACAAACATATCAGCTACTCTCTGCATACAAAACTTTACTACTGCGGTACATGTGCGTTCACCTTAATACCTTGTTAACATTTTCACATTTTTAAAAAATGTAGCAAATCTGAAAAAATTACAATTTACGATTAATATGGTCAGAGATACTCACCCTGATTTTCCCTACTGGTGATGGAAGCTAAATTGGCGCTATCATTCTTACATCTGCTTTGTGCAGAATTCCAGTCTAATTTTCCTTGAAACGGGTCGCTGGTCTTTAAAGAATAGCACTTTGAGCTACCAGCAAACTGATAATACCCAGAGATGCAGGATCCATTCACCTCTACAGAAAATGAAAACAAGGTAGACTACAAAAATTAATGACAAGGTAAATTACTACGTACAGTACTAAAGGGAAACCCTGAAACATTGACAGCATGTAACAAAATGCACAAATGGGTTTGCTTGAAGACATGGTTGATCCATCATGAAACTTGTTGCAAATTATGCGAAAGGCACTGTGCTTGATCTATAACCTATGGTTATGGAGGATTGAAAGACCTCTCCTTACACCACTAGGTGTATTGGAGTCCATTATTGTAAGTTTGTCTGGTGGTTCCCGTCTGCTTTGGGCCGCCAGGGCCGTAGCTTCAGTAGGCTCTCACATCTGAGGAAGTATATGGCCTCAGAATGTCAAGGAGGTCAAGTATAAAAAAGCAAAAGGAAGAGCAAACACAAAGTTGATAGTTTGGTGACCATAAGGTTGGGGACCCCGCCACTTCTGCCAGCTGGTAAAAGGGCATTGAGTCGGGTTTTCGCTATTTTCTCGTAACTCAGATGTCCAATCATGAGCTCAAATTTTCACAGGTTTGCCTAAGCATAGACCCATCAACTGGGTCTAGCCTAGCCTATACCTTTAAAGGTAACTACATGATTGGTAAAGGTCACAGGACTGCACTCATATACTTTGTCTGATCAAACATGTACATGAAATAATAAACCTGTGAAAATTTTAGCTCAATCGGACATCCGAGTCACGAGAAAATAGCAAAAACCCGACTCGATTTTTCTTATAAAATATGAAGAATAGTTTACTTTATGTTGGTTCCAAAAATCGTTCGGACGAACGATCTTTGGAAAAGACACTAAATCTTGATTTGCTTGAAAAACCCAGCATCTGATGAACCAAGATTTCCCATGGTGACTGTTTGCACTGCTTACGAACTGTTGAGTCCATTTTCCATGTTTTCTGTCTCAAACTCAATAAATTTTTTTGGGAGGCCTTGCAAATCCTATATGCTCCCTTTAATGTTATTTGCCGGTTTGCCCAGAATATAGGCCTACGAAGTATTGGTATCCGATAAGAAATGTTTATGAGTGAATCGGGAATTTTATGTTTTATGTCGGGAATTTAACAGGCAAGGGTTGCAAGTTTTGCAGGGCACTATCATTTTGGTAAATAATTTTGTCTAATCCTTATATTTCCCTAAGCATAATAGCGCTCCGCACTTGCGCTAAAAATAGCACCGGATTTCAGACAAACATTGCAACCATGCAAACGTGTGTGCGTGTGCGCGTGCATACATACACTACGTGTGTAAGACAATGTTTGTCTGACATCCGGGGATTTTGTGACGTCATTAGTGCGGAGCGCTACTACAGTGTGCTACTACAGTATGTTGAAATTTGATGGCATGCAATCTAATGGTGCCCTGGAGGTTCACCAGGGGCCATTCTTCCCGTAGCTATTCAGGTAGCATCAAGCGGGGGAACATTATATGTATTGAAGTTTGACAGTTCATTATTTTGTAATTAGTGGGAAAAATGAAACAAGGAATGTGTCCTTTATAGACTTCCGTAGTAGTTTACCCAGCATGCATGGTTGCTAATAAAGTCACGTGACATCAATATGGACGAATAGCAATTTGAAACATATTGTAACCCGAAACACTGAATGAAAGTGGGCATTGCCACGGTAACTTTCATTACATTTTTAGGGATTTTAGTACACTCAAATGACTCTCACAACTGATTGCATAGGTTTCAACTGTCAGACTTTTTATTATTTGAACACTATAACATAGGTTGTTGAAACATATGAAAACAAACTAGAAAGCTTTTTTTTCTTTGAGTGACAATGGTTCAAACTTTGGTAACTCGCGTTACATAAAAAGGACATGCCTTATTTTTGGAAAGACTAGATTTAAAAGTCTCCTCATACTGCACATGGAATAATAAAAGTAATAAATGCTGTTTGTTTGTTGGCATGTTAACTACATGTAGTTATAAATAGGGTAAGAAGGAAAATCCATTCTAGGATTTTGGTGATATAACCTAAAATAGCGGTAACTTTCGTTACGGTAACTTACGTTACAGTTTGTCCATTCAACAACAAACTGCATGAAATGCTTTGAATTCACAAATTTTAATTAAAATCAAATTGCTTTTGCTGGCAAAATTTTAATGTCTTCTTGACATATGATGCCAATTAAATTTGCATAAAATATTGATTGGAAACTTAATTTTAAAAGAAATTGAATTTAAAATGGATTTTATTATGCAGTATGCGCATGTGAACCTGTCGTCCGCTGACATGGTCATGTACAATAAGTTTATACAAGTATTTAAAAAAAATTCCTGGAAAACATAAATGTCCCATTGCCGAATACTGCATTCACCACGTATTGAGCTTGTGCAGTGGCATTTGTTGTAGGCCTTCTCAGTATCTCCTCTATAAGTTGTCACAATTTAGCAATTTCACTGCCTGGTCTCTCTCCTCTCTATATGCTCTTTCTTTTAGCCCTGGAACGTGTTAAAACCCATTCCTCTCTCTTTCATATTGGCACATTTCCATACATGAGCAGCTTGCCTCTTGTTGTTATTTCCACACTGGGCTTTTTAGTGCTTGATAATTAAGCATGCTTACTTGGAGGTATTTTGGCTCTGTTGAAAGAAAAGAAAAACTGACATTTGAAATTTAAGATTTGTTTTCAAATCTATTGAAAAAGATGTGCTGAATCTACTAAAGACATTTGATGACAAAATGTGATTGAATTGTTAACAAATTACCCTGAATTTAAATGCCCCCCAAATTACATAGGACATAAAACTATCCTTTAATGCTAAATCATCCCCAAATAATAATTAAAAGTGCAAGATAATGAATTTGTATACAGCATAATTGTACAATACGTGAAATTTCTTACTCACCAAATTAGAAAATTTATGAAAAGATGCTAGAAGCTGTCATAAGCCTAGAACAGACTCTGTTCGATATTATTTTATATCCCCCCCCCACGACCTGTCCACATTACAGGCCCGTTGCACGTACATGTACGTACATGTATGTATGTACACGTACACGCAGTCCCCTGTATAGTGTATGTAGTGCGCGTCGCGAAACCGCAGCCGTTCAAAAATATCGAACGGAGAATCTTGGCAAGCAAGCTCGAGTTAATGAGCTGTGAGTGGATGGAGCTTGTGTGTGACGTCGCCACGGCACGTAATGAATATTAACAAGTGTCTGTTACTATTATACCCGGACTCAGAAGGGATAATACACGTGCTACATGGAGTCTCTTCCTAGCTCCATGACATACCCCCATATGCATAATACACTGCGAAGCTGGTCAACTCGTACGCCGTTCGGTCAACTCGTACGCCGACCAACTCGTACGCCAACCAACTCGTACGCCAGCCAACTCGTACGCCAACCGACTCGTACGCCACGTATAATTAAGCCTGTAGTTTGTAAACTCTGGCCGTTTTTTCTTCAGTAGACGATTTTGTCTTGTTGTTTTATTTTATAAAATAAACGGAAACAAAGGAAACATTCTGTATGTGGAATTGGATGTCGTTTGTGAAAATAAAAGGAAAACATTATAAGCAAAAGTATGTTACGTAGGATTTTAGGGGAGTGTTTTAAAGGTAGTATCATACTTTGGTAAGAGACCAAAACAGAAATGTTCACAGATTTACGTATAACTTTCAGGGTATGAAGATGATGCTAGTAGAAACCTATCATTACAATTTTTCCGCCTGTAATGGTGTATTTATCCAGAAATGAGTAAAACAAGGACCAAAATTTTTTTTTGATCTTTTAAAAGATCAAAAATAAAAGAGAAAAGACTTGAGAAATACTGTGACCGTTTTTCACGATTTTCTCAAAAAGTCAGCACCGTATGGAATTGAAATTTTCACAGATGACTGTGACTGTATCTTCCTTGATGTTTCTGCCCATGAATCTGTACTTCTTTGACAAAAACCAAAGTATGATACTTCCTTTAAATTTGGAATGACAGGGCTAGGGGTATCCAGTCCCTCCAAAGTTATTACACACTACAAAAAAAAAAGCTCCCCACATCTCACGATCCTCTCACACAGGAGTACCAATCCCATACGGTGCATACCACACAAAAAAAGAAAACCAGTCCCTCAAAAAAGTCATTTATTTCGTTATTACAAACTAGGCTACTATCTATATCATGTATGCCGCGCCGGTGGCGTACGAGTTGGTCGGCATACGAGTTGACCAGCATTCATACACTGTACATGTAAACACGGTATACTATACAATACAATGCCGTTGAAGAAAATAGTGGGTAGCCGTGTCAGTCTATCGAAATATTAAAGAAAATTAGGGTAGCACTTACAGACTAACTATATATGAGAAAGTCATGAGAAAAGTTCATGAGAACAAACTATGAGTAAAACTACATTTAAGCTGCTGCAGTTTTTCTCATAGTTTTAATACAGTATAATGTACATGTGTAGACATCAATATAATTATGTACCTGTACACTGCACTTCTAGTACAAGTACTACATGTTCATGCATAATGTATGATGTTATAACTGCCGATTGGTAGAAGTTACGGGATTTTCACAGCACGTTGTCGTCATAATAATTTACATTTGTGCAGAGTGAGTGGTGATATATGGCTTTCGAGCTTGAGTGATGATGGCTAAAATCTGGAAAATGGCGAAAGCAAATAAATCGTCGTCGATCGAGTTCGAAGTCTTTGAATCATGGTGTATGATTTGCCTCTTGACTTGTAAACACTTACACTATTGTCCAAAAATTCCACGGAAATCTCGGCCAGGATTTCGTTTAGATATCCGTTTGAAAAAACGTCTGATTTGGAACAATGATCAGGTCTGGGGATATGACAGTTGTAGTTCCGACTACAATAGACTACATCAAAAAGGCTTGCCATGTTGTTGAGAGGTATAATAAAAATAAGTTTTCCCGGTCATTCGGCAAATCAGCATTCGTGGTGATGTGATTTTTCCTCCTCGGTTGAAACCGTCACTTGATTTCACTTTGATGCATCCGTATTTATATATCAAGTTGCATTCAATTAACTTCAACAGTCGTTCATTTTAGCCATTCAAAATCTGCGTTCATGATTAAGCAGGGTAACCGCAAACAACGATTTATATATATACCAGATCATTAATTACTTACGTTGGCGTTTTGAGACAACTTATTTCACAAAATGGGCAAACAAAATAATGCAAACCTCTTTACACCTATATTTTTTATGATTTCTCTGTGTCTTTTGTCAGTCCATTTCACCTTAATTTCTTTATTTCTTTGATTTGTTCTTCATTTACTGGCTTGCATCTGATTAGTCTCAATGAGAGGATCGGTCTCATGGATGTATTGCAAATCATGGTGTCGTATCTCATCATCCATTTTTAAATGAGTTGCACTTCATCTGACCCATAGACGGGAAGGAAATGCTCTGACCATCTCATCCGGATCTCAATAAGTTGCGACAATCGATTTTGCTGTGGGCATTTAAAAAATGTCTGCAAGCTCAATGTAATCTAAATCACTCCAGTGTGGCAACTGTTATAGAGATAAGCTTGGTAATCATATATGGCACTCATAGTCTACCGCAGAGTCCGTCATGCTTGCCAACGACATGTATGTTTAACGTGTTGCAATAAACACACACTTACGTTACGCTACTCACATGGTGTCAGTCTACACACTAAACATGGTGTCAGAAGTCGGCCTGAAAACCCTGCCTACCCGAGTTCAAGCTCACCAAAAGTAAGAAACTTTGTTTGAAGTTGACTTAAGCAGTGATAGGATCAATTATTTTGCCCTGTGGCTCATAAAGGCAGTCACTTTGAACGCTAAAAGTTGGCCCAATTCTCAGCAAAGTTTTCTCCACGCACGGACAGTCAGCTATGGTGTCCTGTACTTGCCACGTACAATCATCTTCGTGACGCATAATCGTGAACTTGTGTTCTCATAATGGCACAGTCAATGATTCCCGCTCCATCAAAGATGGACATAAAGGGCGACATTGTCGGCAACTGGCAGTATTTCAGAGATAGTTGGCAGAACTATGAAATAGCAATTGGCCTGACAGAGAAACCAGACACCATTCGAGTAGCTACCCTGCTATCTGTGATGGGTAAAGAATGTTACCAAGTGTACGAGAATCTGCCATTGACTGAGGAGGAAAAGAAAAGCTCAAAGACAATCCTAGAGAAACTTGGCGAGCACTTTGAGCCAAAGCGAAATGTGATTTATGAACGTTATGTGTTCAACTCAGCTACTCAGGATGCACACGAGAACATTGAACAATTTCTCAACCGTTTGCATAAGCTAGCGTCAACTTGCAAGTACGGTGCCCTCCAAGATGAAATGCTACGTGACCGGCTTGTTATTGGGATTAAAGATAATCCAACCCGTGCAAGACTGCTCCGAGAGTCAATGCTGACACTTGGAAAAGCCCTAGATATCTGCCGAAGCTGTGAGGCCACCTCGCTTCATCTTCAGTCGATGGAAAAGACTGAGGAACAAGTGCATCAAGTCAAAACAAAGGCGAAGTCAACAAGCCGCCCGTACAGACGAACAGCATGTAGATACTGTGGAGAGAGTCATCCACGCGGGAAATGTCCAGCCTACGGACACGAATGCACTAAATGCAACAAGCAAAACCACTTCGCCAAAGTGTGTGAGTCTGCAGGACCGGCCACAAAGAACACCCCAAATCTTGGGCAAAAGAAGAATGCAAAACCTAAAATTCATCAAGTTGATGTGGAGGCAGATAATCTTAGCAGTGATGAAAGTATCTACAACATACATGCAGACACCCAGTACTTTGTAAATTTGCAGACAAAACCGCGAGCTGGTGGCAATGCAACAGATCTGAAGTTTCAAATAGACACTGGTGCTACATGCAGCACTCTGCGACTTCAGGATTACCAGAAGGTGACATCAGAGCCGTTGCCACCGTCAAAGGCAAAGCTGAGGCTTTACGACAAATCAGTCATAAAACCCGTTGGAGCAACTGCTCTCCGGTGCAAGACGGACAGTGGAATAACAAAAATCATCCACTTTGAGGTTGTTGAGGCGGCGCCAACCTCTTTGCTGTCTGGTAGAGCCAGTGAGGCACTAGAACTGCTACAGTTCAGCCAGGAACATGTAGTCCATGCAGTCGGGAAAGACACAGTCCTGACTAAGGACTACATACTGAGAGAGTACAAGGACATATTCACAGGCCTAGGAAAACTTCCAGGGCAATATCATATCGAGCTGGATGACCTGGCAAAGCCGGTGCAGAACACTAGACGCCGAGTGCCTATCCCAGTACGACAAGAGCTGAAAGAAAAGCTCCATAGTCTGGAACAACAGCAAATCATTCAGAAAGTTGAAGAACCAACTTCTTGGATAAGCAGCATGGTGGTCGTAAAGAAGCCTAACAAACTCCGAATATGCCTCGACCCCCAGAACCTCAACCGAGCCATCAAACGGAATCACTATCCGATACCCACCATCGAGGAAGTAGCACCGAGACTTGCAAAGGCCAAAGTGTATTCGGTTGTTGACGCAAAAGATGGCTTCCTACAGGTTGTTCTGGATGAGCAGTCAAGTTACCTGACTACGTTCTGGACCCCCCATGGTCGTTTTTCGCTGGCTGCGAATGCCATTTGGACTGTCGTCAGCACCGGAAGAATTTCAGCGGAGGCTAGACCAAGTTCTAGAAGGCCTTGATAATGTTGAAGTCATTGCTGATGACATTATCATATATGGTACAGGCGACTCAAATGAAGAAGCAGAGGCATCACATGACACTGCCTTTCAAGCTCTCCTGAAACGAGGCCAGGGAGCGTGGCCTGAAGCTAAATGCCAAGAAAATCAAGTTCAAGATGCCTAGCGTCGCCTACATGGGCCACGTCATAAGCGCTGAAGGGCTCGCACCTGATCCTGACAAGGTGAGAGCAGTGCAGGAAATGCCAAAGCCCACAGATGTACAAGGAGTACAGAGGTTGCTTGGAGTAGTAACCTATCTTGCCAAGTTCCTGCCCAAGCTTAGCGATGTTTGTGAGCCTCTGAGGCGCCTCACAGACAAAGATGTTATGTTTGACTGGATGCCCCATCATGACAATGCCTTGGACACAATCAAACAACTGATCACGCAGGCCCCTGTACTGCAATTCTATGACATCCAGAAAGAAGTCTCCATCGAATGCGACAGCTCAGATGTGGGGTTGGGAGCTGTCCTCACCCAAGAAGGTAAACCAGTGGCATACGCATCACGTAGCCTCACCCCATGTGAGCGCAACTGTAACGTTATGGAACTATTTTTTATTGCACTTGACTACATCATTGTGTTGCGTTATGAGGCCCTGTTGTTTGACTCACTTTTTATATGAATCACCGCTCGACAACATGATGAATAAATAAACTATATCGGGACTTCAGAATTGTCTCCAGTATTCATTATTATATGACTACAACATATTACATGGTGGCAGCGAGCAAGATATAGCCCCCGCTGGACTATCTATGGAAGCCAAGTTCGAACCAAATCGAGCTTAAATCTGACTTTTATAAACGTCAGCCTTCAACGACTGCCATAACGCCAGCCACAGAAGCCACATGCTCCATAGCATACACAGCACGCTACCCGCAACGAGATTCCGTACGCTGAGATAATACAGCGCGAGATCGACACACACCGAATGTACACTACAATACATGAGCTGAGAAAATATTCAGCGCGAAGTTGCGGAAGGATACAGAACTACGTACGTGTGATCAAAGTGTCTGACGTCACCAAGCCAACTGCACACGTTACAATCCGTCCCTTTGAGCAGCTACATGTCTCCATGCCCACCACTGCTGCATGACCCTAGGTCACCGCTGGATAGTCAGATCCCGACGGCCAAACTCCACAACGCAGTTGAGGTCAACAGGATCCCAGACCATCTTACGTTCACCGAGAGCTTGACAGTTCGAGGGACACACAGCCGACACACAGCGACGTAAAACTTTGTGCTCAGAATACAGCATAAAGAACCATATGCAGCGTATCCAGGATTGGCACTACAGTACGAGTATCTACTACTTTGTGACCTGACGACCGGAGTGAGAGAAACGACCGGAGTGCGAGAAAAACTTGCAACCAGGACATTGAAATGAAACGTCATTATCATGTTTACTGACACTGTGTGACAGGACCACAGAATTACAAGCGCCGTCAGCGGAACAGAACTCTGAACTCAAGCCGCTCAGAATGAACTTGTACTCATACTCATAGAGAGATTCTGTCACGTAAATATTGCAATTTGTTTGATTGTTTACACTAAAGAAGTGTGTTATATGAATCTATTTAGTGTCTTTCAGTAAGCAATTTCAGAAGTTGTTCTTGTTAATTGCACATTGAATTGATTCAGGAAAACCCTCACACAAAAACAAAATGAGGGAAATGTCAGGAATAACTCCACCACATATGGACTGGAATTTACCAGACCAAACCACTGCCTTTAGTAAATTTAAGGCATACTGTGAGCTTGTTTTTCAAGGCCCACTGTCAAAGAAAACTGACGCTGAACGCGCCAATTACTTGTTGCTATGGATGGGTCAAGCTGGTATTGACATTTTCAATACATGGAAGCTCGAAGAAGATGAAAAAACAGACCCGAAAACCATAATAAAAAAGTTTGAAAAACACTTCGAGCCCAAATCGAATTTTCGCCTGAATCGATTCAATCTGCAGAAGTTTAAACAATCTGGAAATGAATCAGTAGATGAATTCATGACACGATGCATGATACATGCCAAACGCTGTAGATTCAGTGAATCTAAATATGAAGAACGACTGATTGAGCAACTGATCATAGGAACTAAGGTTAAGAAAATACAAGAACTACTCCTAGCTAAGGATGACAAACTAACCCTTGACCAAGCTATGGATATAGCGCGCACAAAAGAAGCTACTCTACAACACATGGAGGAGCTAACAGGCACAAAAGTGAATGTAGATGCGCTGCAGTACCAAAACAAAAGAATGCATACTGCACACTCACATGCCTCCAAGTGTGGCAAATGTGGTTTCCAACATGCCAGGGCCAAATGCCCAGCATACGGTAGTACATGTAGAACATGCGGAAAACCTAATCACTGGCAAAGTGTCTGTAGATCAGGTAAACAAACGCAAGATAACCATAAAAATGGAACACATACTAAGCCTGACAATAGGGGCAGGAGCAGGAGTAGGAGCAGACCTAGAGCGTCACAAAAAGCTCACAAAAATGTCCACACTGTCAATCAAGGTGAAGAATTGCCTCTTGACGATGCACTAGACCAACTAAGTTTTGAGTCCATACAGATCAATCATGTTGGCTACACCAATACAAAACAAGATGAAGCTCATGCTACATTGAACATACAACTTGAGGACAAACCAAACCCTGCTACACTGAAAACTAAAATTGACACAGGAGCCCAAGGTAACATTTTACCAATCCAAATCTTCCGTAGGATGTACCCCAGAAGATTGAACAGCGATGGGTTCCCAGATGAGAATACACTCTGCAGAAAGAACACAATTCTGACTGCATACAATGGGACCACTATCTCACATTACGGTACGATAGAAATACCATGCAGGTACCAAGATCAGAATGATAAAACAGAATTCTACGTAGCAGACGTAGAAGGCCCTGCTATACTAGGCCTACCTTCATGTCTCAAATTGAAAATCGTATCACTGAACTGTAGCATCAAACAGACAACAACAGGTACAAACTCACAAAGAAAGATCAATTCAATGGAAGACCTTCAACAATTATACCCTGACAGGTTTGAAGGCATAGGGAACTTCAAGGGAGAATACCACATTGTGGTTGACCCAGAAGTTCCACCTGTTGTCCATGCGGCTAGAAGATGCCCTGTCCAAATCAAAGATGACATAAAAAAAGAACTGGACGACATGGAAAATCTTGGGGTAATAACACCCACAACTGAACCAACTGACTGGGTGTCAAGTATAACATACACTCAAAAGCCCAATGGTAGATGGCGTGTGTGCCTAGATCCTAAGGACCTAAATGCTGCTATAAAATGCACACATCACCACACACCCACACTAGAGGAGATCACATACAAGTTTGCCGGGAGCAAAATTTTCTCCAAACTTGATGCCAGACATGGCTACTGGTCAGTTTCCCTTGATAAAGAATCAAGCATGCTCACCACATTCAACAGTCCCTTTGGGAGATTTCGATTCAATAGATTACCCTTTGGGTTGTGTGTCAGCCAAGATATATTCCAGCAAAAAATGGACCAAATCTTGGAAAAGTGCCCAGGCACTGTTGGTATTGCCGACGATGTTGGAGTGTTTGGCAAAACAGAATCCGAACACGATGCAAATCTGCACAACCTGATGAACGTGGCTCGAGAACATGGTCTTTTGTTCAATCTTGACAAATGTGAGATTAAGAAGCCACAAATCAAGTTCTTTGGTATAGTGTACAGTGCACAAGGAGCACGACCAGACCCAGAGAAAGTGAAATCAATCGAAGCTATCACACCGCCACAAAATGCAAAGGAATTACAGCAGTTTCTTGGCATCGCCACATACATGGCACCATTCATACCCAACCTATCCACACTCACATCCCCTTTGAGAGAGATGATGAAACAAGACAGTCTTTATGAATGGCTACCCATACACCAGACAGCTTTCGATAACATAAAGTTGGCCATTTGTGCAGAAACAACTCTTGCATACTTTGATCCCAACAAAGAAACCACATTGCAAGTAGATGCCTCTCTGAAAGGGCTAGGAGCAGTACTCATTCAAGACTCCAAACCAATCTGCTTTGCATCAAAATCACTGACAGACACAGAGCAAAGATACGCCAACATTGAACGTGAAATGCTGGCAGTAGTATACATGCATGTGAAAAATTCCACACATACATATATGGCAAACCCTTCACTGTGAAATCAGATCACAAACCTTTAGAGATGATACACCTCAAAAACCTGAATGCAGCACCTCCAAGACTGCAAAGACTCCTTCTAAGGATACAAGGTTATGATGTGAAGATCCAATACAAGCCTGGCAAAGAAATGCTCCTTGCAGACGCAATGTCGCGTCTTCATCCTCTCCCAGGAGCACCAGTTGAGTCAGAAGAGACAAAAATACATCATGTTCTGTTTTCTGACAATAAGGTGGCCCAGTTGCAGGAAGCAACTAACGCCGACCCAGAACTTACCACACTCCGTGACATGATATTTCAAGGATGGCCAGATAATCAACAGTCCATCCCTAAACCATTGCGCAAGTATTGGGCATACCGCGATGAATTGTCTGTCGAAAATGGTCTAATTATGAAAGGCCAAAGAATTGTCATCCCCAAATCGGAAAGACAAAAGATCCTAGACACCATACACGAAGCACACCAAGGCATTGTCAAATCTCAACTCAGAGCAAAAACTTGTTTATTTTGGCACAACATAAACTCAGACATCGAAGAAATGACAAAACTCTGTGACGTGTGTCAGTCACATGGCAAAGCTCAACCTAAAGAGCCTATGCAACCACATGAAATACCTACCAGACCATGGCAGAAACTAGCAGTCGACATCTTTTTCCTTGACAATGAGGAATATTTACTTATCGCCGACTACTATTCCAAGTACACTATCTTAAGGAAGATACCCAAAGGCCACTCAAACAGCAGCACTGTTGTCTATCTGTTGAAGAATGTATTCGCAGAACAAGAAATCCCTGAAACATTGATAAGTGACAATGGCCCACACTTCAACTCTCAAACTTTCCGTGATTTCAGTCTCAACTGGAATTTCACATGCATCACATCATCCCCCAGATATCCACAATCTAACGGATTCATAGAAAGAAACATACAAACAGTAAAACAGACCATCAGGAAAGCAAAACTCTCGAACATTGATGTTCAAAAGGCCCTGATGACTCTCAGAGCCACTCCCATAGATCATCACCTCCCATCACCAGCCGAGTTGCTGTACGGTAGAAAACTGAGAACAACACTTCCTACTAAGATACACAACAATGCAACAAACAAGGATGAAGTACACCAGAGACTCCAAACTAGACAAGATCAACAGAAACATCACTATGACAAGAACTCCCACAACCTAGCACCACTCCACAAAGGACAACCTGTGTATGTCCATGACAAGTCAAAGAAAAAATGGATCCCAAGCACGGTACAGACTAAGGACACAGAACCGCATTCATACACGGTTCAAACAGAAAATGGTACACTGTTAAGAAGAAACCGCCGAATGCTAAAGGAAAGTGGAAGGAAAAGAGTCACGTTTGACCTTGAAGACTCCACAGAAACCACACAACAAACAGAAAATCCACAACCCAAACAAACAACAACTGTGCCCAACACGACAGCCCAACTGTATACCACAAGATCTGGACACACCATTATCCCACCGACCAGATTAGACCTTAAGACCCATTGTAATGAAGTTGAGATTTACAGTCATTATTCTCAAGATGACTACCAAGATAATATTGGTATTAATGTTAATGTTAGTATTTAAGTTGAGTTTCAGAGTTAGAAATTTGAGATCCAAGTTAATTCTGCTCAAGTGCCATTTTCCTAATGTTTACAAGTCTTAATCTAAGTTTAGATAAGGCAAGTGTTTTTGAGAAACGTTTGTTCAAAACTTATGCTAAATCCCAGCTCACTGAGCATTAGTCAACCTTATATGTAGAGTGAATTCATATGTCTGACACCACCATACTATAGCTTTCTTTTTGAAGAAGAGGGATGTAACGTTATGGAACTATTTTATATTGCACTTGACTACATCATTGTGTTGCGTTGTGAGGCCCTGTTGTTTGACTCACTTTTTATATGAATCACCGCTCGACAACATGATGAATAAATAAACTATATCGGGACTTCAGAATTGTCTCCAGTATTCATTATTATATGACTACAACATATTACAGCAACTACGCCCAAATTGAAAAGGAATGTCTGGCCATTGTATTTGCAGCAGAGCGTTTCGACCAGTATATTTTAAGGCGTGCCAGTGTTCGGGTCCAGACCGACCATAAGCCACTGATGCCGATCTTCAACAAGCCAATCCTCACCAGCCCCAAGCGTCTTCAGCGAATGAGACTCAGGTTGCAGAAATACTCACTTCACGTAGAGTACAAGCCTGGAAAAGAAATGTACATAAGTGACACTCTCTCACGGGCATCGCTGCCTCCACGAGAAGTCACCAGGGACACACCACCCTACATCATCTTCCAGGTTGAGCAAGACCGCTGCTTCCAGAAGGAGTTAGCAGATATCAATATGGAGACAGATGTATTTGTCTCGGATGATAGGCTCCAGCGTATCCGAGAAGTAACCCTTCGAGACACAACTCAAACGCTGGCCAATATGGTTATGGCAGGATGGCCAAGCAACAAGCAAGAGGTACCACTCAGTATCAGAGAGTACTGGCCCTATCGGGATGAATTAGCCACGCAGAATGGTATCCTTTTCAGAGGCACCCGAGTTGTGATACCAACAAACATGAGACGTGATCTCATGTCAGAGCTCATGCATCACACCTAGGGATCCAGAGCACCATCAGCAAGGCTCGCGAGATCATGTTCTGGCCACACATGAATCAAGAACTTACTGAAGTTGTCCAGAGATGCACTACTTGCCAGGAGGCTCAACCAGCAAATTGTAAGGAGCCTCTGATGACGCAACCCCTACCAACAGTCCAATGGCAGGTTGTCGCAAGTGACTGTTTTGAGCTGGATGGTCAGTCATACTGCGTTTTTTTTTACCTGTATTCTGACTTCATCATAGAAGTTGTGGAACTGGAGGACATGACCACTGAGACACTTGTGAAGAAAACCAAACTATTCTTTGCAACACACGGCATACCAGCTACACTCATAAGTGACAATGGACCAAATTACGCCTCTCGTGAGTTCTGCCAATTTGCTCACGAGTGGGACTTTCGCCACATCACTACAAGTCCCCATCACAGCAGAGCCAACGGCAAAGCAGAATCCGCTGTCAAAATCATAAAGCACCTCATCAAAAGGGCCAAACGAGATGGTGGAGACATGTGGCTGTCCATTCTCGAGTGGCGCAATACTCCAACACCAGGAATGACCAGCTCTCCAACTCAACGCCTTATGTCACGCCGAACCAGAACCCTTTAATATGCCATGCAATACTACACTCTACATACCTGAACTACAGGAAGCTGTCCCAGATCAGGTCGCTCGGAAAAGACAACAGGCCAAGAAATTCTACGACCGTAGTGCCAAGCCATTACCACAGCTGGTGGTTGGCCAACCTGTCAGAGTCAAGACCCGTCCTCATGTGGACAATTCCCCTTGGAAACATGGCACTGTGAAAGATAGCGTGGCCCCGCAAAGCTACATCGTCGAGGTGGACGGGCGGCAGTACCAAAGAAACAGAGTTCATCTCAGGGACACATTGCCTATGTCTAACACAGCACAGACATCTGACAAAGCCATGATCCTGGACACACCCTCTTCATCACCGGACTCAAAACCTGAATCAACAGGTCCTCACAATGAACAACAGGTTGTGACTAGATCTGGTAGAATCTCCACGAGAAGGGGGATGTTATAGAGATAAGCTTGTTAATCATATATGGCACTCATAGTCTACCGTAAAGCCCGTCATGCTTGCCAACGACATGTATGTTTAACGTGTTGCAATAAACACACACTTACGTTACGCTACTCACATGGTGTCAGTCTACACACTAAACAGCAACGACCGTCAAATTCTCTCGTATAGCAATTATAGCTGTCCTTTTTCGAGTATTTTGTAATTACAATTCGTTGTCACAGGGACATCACACATGTGTGTGCCATACAGGAAATAAACCTTTTTATCTTTTTAATCTTGCCATGACAATTCATAATTACAGACTAACAAAACGCAAAATTTGCTGAACAATCCGCCGGCAGGAATGCCTGGCCGGCCAAAACGAATTCGAATGACTATCGCTGCCAAAAGTCGTGATTTGAATGCCTGCTGTTCGAATATTTTTAACTTTTGAAAGCCGGCGGCGATTCTATTTCAAGGTACCAGGCTGCGACAAATCGCCTGTCCGATAGCCCGGAACAATCAAATTTTGTTTCGGGCAATTAAAATTTTGACTTCCTCTGCCCGATCGGGCAAGTCCAGAACAGCTTACCTGCATAAGTATACCAACAGCTTTATGCTTTGAACTTTAATTATAATTTCAATATGATACAAAAAATAGTCCAGTCGTATGTGCTTAACACATTTCCATTGTGTTTGACCATTATGGCAATCCGCAATCGGCACAGCTGTCATCGACGTTGATATAAACTAACACCATTTCTCCCCAGCTGATCAGGGTTTTCAACGTACGTTCTAAAACAGCGTAAGCTACTGGCTGAGAGAGCAGTTTTTCTTTTTCAGAGCACTTGTAAACCAATCAGAATGAAAGATCTTACACACGAACAATAATTATTCCCATGCGCGGCATGCGGTCCTAGCCTTGATTCAAGAAGTTGTTGCTGTGAATACTCAAACGTAACTGATCACATCTGCACTGCAGATCTGCACGCGCTTACAATTATGTACAGACAACCTATTGTGACTGAGACTAGCGCAGTCTCGTTGTTGAGTCACGTGCGTTCATTGCTGTTCTGTCAGTTGCGTGTACACGTGTACGCTCGCTGAAAAAGATGTGCATCTCTGTGTTTTGTGTAGGGGTTACGTGTACTTGATAGAACAGCGGCAGCCACATGCATGATCTCGGTCATAAAGTTTTCGGAACGGACGTATGGAATGCTTGAATGGCCGTCCAATGCGATCAGATTCTGATTCATGTTTTTTTTTTCATTTCGTTGTTCACATAACGATTCCTTCTTTAACTTTTCTTCTTTAAGTCATAATAATATCACGTATCTATTATTCAACTCTTACCAATCGCAACTATAGTTCCTGTATCGATGTCAAAAGCAGATTTCTTACCGCAATCTGTACCGAACCTGCCGCGTACCACAATTACCGAGCATGCATGCCGTGATATCGAGCTCGGCCGCGATCCACGGTCTGTCCGAACGCTACTTCGCCGTGCATGTCACATATACACACATTATACACATTGTACACTTTGTGTGTTGTGTGCTGTACATATAAACATGTGGATGTACAGTACATGTACGTGAAAGCTTCCTGCCCGTGCGCGACACACGTGGTTGAGACTTTCGCTAGTGCACTTTTGCACAATACCAGGCATGAAAAATGACGTGCGTGATAAGTTTACGTCAATGCGATCATTGATTTCGGAAGGATTTCACGATGTTTCTGCTTGACCAATTGGACAAAATAACTACATGAAATGATCAGGAACTTTGGAAGGAATATCTTGCTGGGATCTTGCAACTCTATATGTAAATTACAATTTAATGATCTCGGTGTACACTCGACACTGCACTCCAACCGTGTTTTTACATGTGTTAGACGTCGGTGATCGATGTCGGAAATTTTGTTATGTTTTTCTTTATTTTTCCGTGAAATCTTGGGCAAGTTTTGATCCAATTCGGGCAAGCAAATTTATGACATGGCTTGCCCGATCGGGCAACCTAAAAAAAAAAATTTGTCACAGCCTGCAAGGTACGATACATGATTGGTAACTGGTAAGGCCTGGTCACAGAACAGCATTACACTTTGCCTGATCAAACATGTACATGAAATAATAAACCTGTGAAAATTTGATCTCAATCGGACAGTGAGTCACGAGAAAATAGCGAAAACCCGACTCTTTATAAAACGTAATGGAGTGGTTTTGATCTTACCCCGATATCAAAACTGTTATCGGTCTTCGTTTGACTAATTTCTGGATAAATAGATCATTTCAGGAGGAATATCCTAACGATATGTTTCTACTAGTACCATTTTCATACCCTGAAAGAGTTAAATCTGTGAACATTTCGGTTTGACTTTAAGTGTGTTGATACCAGTCCCATGAGATACATGTACCATTTCCTCCATGCATGTACATGTACTGTTGCTATGTATACACGTACGTACGACGATGGCATGTTCCAATGGAAGGCGCCATGTTGTTTACACCGGGTATAACACAACGGTTGATTGATGTGCTCGCCATCCAATCACGAATCAGCAGTGTGGCAATCAGAATTGTGGGCGGAATATTCGCTCCCCGCGATTTCACGGGGAAACTGCCAAAAGTGACTGGACTGTGTTCGAACATGCAATTGTGTACGTATGGTGGTAGTCTTGTCCAAGACGTTGATTATGCGCTAGTCCCTCCAAACAATTACCCGACCCACGTGAACAAAGTGGACCATTCCACCGCCCTACGAAATATCAACGTCTTGTTGGTTTACTCTGGTGTCACGTGACGAAGACTGAGCGTGACCTCTGTGGGTAAAAAATTGCATATTCATTGAGGTCAACAACGGGGTGCAATGCGCTGTTTTGGTCAGCGTCCAATCCACGCACGTGGTATGGCGTGATACCGTGTGCATATCACGTAATGACGGTCGTTTGAACCTCAGCCGCAACCGTTATTGCCATGAAGCTATAACAACAGATAGCTCCATGGTCATTACCAAAGGAATGGCTTGATTATATACTTCGATCAACTGTCATGCGGCACAAAAAGATTTCGAGAAATTATAGGATATGAACAAGCCGTATTTTACAGCTTTTTATCCTTGGCTTTAATTGTTATTCTTTATTTATTGTGTATTTCATGTGTACAGTACTTTTGTATGTTGCCAAAATAAATGAATGAATGAAGGGATGAATTAAATAATTTCACTGAATTATGATACCATGGAGTCTGTTCCCGGGCTCCATGAAGACACGGAATGATTTCGAGGGGCACGGTTAGTAAATTTATTCCATTCCCAAGTTGTCTAAGAGCCTTGTTGTCCTCGAAAACTCTCGAATCCCAACTTTTGTGTTGCAAAATCCAAGGCCTCCAAATTCAATACGATCCGTCAGCAGCCATGGTACGATATCAATGTAGGCCTACATGTACGGCACATGTAATTTACAAGTACTGTAAAGTATAGGGCCTACATGTGTGTATGCGTACTGCATATAATGCTTGCGATGTCGTTGCGGTACTAGACTTCATCCCCATGCAAATTTTCAGAATATATTAATGCAAATAAGGCTACGTCATGATGCGCCGACTTCGCGGGGGGTTATTGCCCGGAATTTTCCGGGCAGTTTGTGTTGTTGTATGGGTGCGGAATAAAGGTAATCAATGGCTTATCGGTAGAGTCCTCTGTGTGCTTGCAAGAGCACGTTTATTCAGCCATGATGGAAGAGACAGAGACGGACTATGCACTCACACAGATACATATATGCATGCGCACATAAAGTAGTATCACAACATCTCCCTTCTTTTGAAACTGGAGAAATACAAAGTTTTTAATTAATAATCTGGAATGAAGTGGTGTGTGTGCATATCTAGCAATTCTGAATTCTGGATTCTGGACTCATTCAAATGGAACAACAGGAAAAAGTAACTCATGTGAACAGTAACAAATGGCAACTTTTGTCAAAGTTAAAACAACTGGCTTAACTTCAAATTTCCAAAAACTTGGATACAGGTTTAAGTGTCAACAAATCGGGTTGGTCGACGACTAACTCGACCAGACCTGGTGATGATCTTTGATTGATCAGGTGTTGGTGTGAGGTTGTCTTGGACTGGCTTATCACGAGCTACACGAGGCTCCAAATGAGGAGTATGACGCGGCTCGGATTGTTTTCGCACGCTTTGCGGGGCAGTCTGGTAGTTGCCTTCCTGAACCAACTTGTCAGCAAAACGAACATGCTTCTGTGGCTTGTCGAATTGAACGCGCTTCGCTGGGTTTGCATTCGCAGCTGTAGCGGCAGGTTTGGCATGAGCATGCTGCTGGCTATGCATTTCGCGTAGGTGTGCTCGATTGCGACGGAGTACAGTACCATTAGGCGTTTCAACCTCATAGGACCGTGGTTCCTTACGAACCTTTGTGACCTCTCCGAGGATCCAGGTGTTGTCAGCTTGGTTAAGGATCCTAACCTTCTGTCCGACGAAAAGCGGTGGGAGCGTTGGTCCTGCATGTTTATCATGCTGTTGCTTCATGTCGTGCGTTTTGTCTTCTAGACGTTGGAAGGTTTCGGAGGATGGTTGTTGGGTGTTGTTACTGGGCAAGGTGGTGCGAACTGGGCGGCCAAACATGATTTCGGCTGGTGCTGGCAAACCAGTGTCAATGGGTGTCGCTCTCAAGTTGAGAAGGGCACGGTGGATGTCTTGGCCTGTTTTACGGCACTTTGCCATCATTGACTTGACGGTGCGGACTGTGCGTTCCGCCAACCCATTAGAGTGGGGATAGCGCGGTGATGATGTTGTGTGCTTGACAGACCAGCTGTTGCACATCTCCTGGTATGCTCTCCCTGCATACTGTGGTCCATTGTCGGACACTATCTCTACTGGGGCTCCCAGTAGTCCAAACACTGAAGCAGTGTGCTGGGCGACGGCCGCACTAGTGGTGCTAGTCAAGTGTGTCACGATGGGGAATTTAGAGTGGTAGTCAATGATCACGAGGTAGTGATTTCCATCCAGCTCAAATAAGTCTGTCCCAAGTTTGGTCCACGGGGTTGTTGGGACTTCATGCGGGTCAAGTGGTTCCTTCTGTTGCCTGGTTTGGCTTTCCTGGCAGGCTGGACATCCCTTGACTAGGTTGGCTACATCCTCGTTGATTTTCGGCCAGTATACCGAGTTTCGAGCTAACCGTCGTGTCTTCTCTATGCCAAGGTGTCCAAGGTGAAGTTGTTGAAGGATGTTGTCACGCATGTTCTCTGGCACGAGTACTTGTCTACCCTTGAAGATGACTCCATTGGATATCCCAAGTTCATCTCGGTATGACCAATATGGCCGCAGTTGGGTAGGTAGCTCCTTGATCGAGTCTGGCCATCCTTCATAGATGATTTGCTGCAATGCTTTCATCTCTGGGTCACGTGCAGTTTCACGTTGTAGCGCCTCGCGCTTACCACAGCCAAAATGGACCAGGTCGATGTCCTCGGTGACTGGGTGGTCACTGAGATCGATGTCATCTACATGGAGATCAAGGGGTATGCTGTCTCGCTTTGCAGGGTTGGGCAAGCGACTGAGAGCATCGGCAAGTACCATAGATGATCCTTGTTTGTAGACGATGGTGAAGTTGTAACCCTGAATCTTGATGAGTAGTCTTTGTAGACGCGGTGGAGCAGAGATGAGGGGTTTATTACAAATCGTCACCAGTGGCTTGTGATCCGTGTGGATAGTGAAGTCTGCACCGAAAAGGTACGAGTGAAAACGGGTGATACCGAACACTACTGCTAGGGTTTCTCGTTCGATGTTGGAATAGCAAGACTGGGCATGTGAGAGACTCTTTGAAGCGAAAGCTATCGGGCGGTCCTCTTGGAGGAGACATGCTCCAAGCCCCTTCTGAGATGCATCAACTTCCAAAGTGGTCGGTTTCTCAGGATTGTAGTACTGCAAGCAAGATTCGCTAGTGATTGCGCTCTTGATAGAGACGAATGCTGCTTGGTGATCTTCTTGCCACAGGAACGGGACGTCTTTACGAAGGAGATCCCTCAGAGGTGCTACCTTGGTTGCGAAGTGTGGTATGTATGCAGAGACATAATTCATCAATCCCAAGAACTTCTGGAGGTCCTCTTTATCCTGTGGGGATGGAATGGCATGGATGTCCTCAACTCGTTTCGGATCCGGGTAGATGCCCAAGGCAGAGTATATACCGAACCGAAAAAGTCGATCTTGTTTTCCTTGATCTTGCACTTCGAGCTGTTGAAGACTAAGCCCTCACGCTCGGCGGTCTGCATGAGGCGGAGTAGGTTAGCATCATGCTCAGCTTCTGTGTGCCCAAACACAGCAATGTCGTCGGCAATGCCGACACAGCCAGGTACTTGATTGACGATATGATCCATAGCCTGTTGGAAGATGTCCTGGCTCACTGCTAGCCCGAAGGGGAGCCGTCTAAAGCAGTAACGCCCGAATGGCGTTCGGAACTTGGTGAGCTCCTGCGATTCTTCGTCAAGGTGTACTGACCAATAACCTGCCTTCGCGTCTAATTTGGAGAAGTATCGTGCCTTGGTGAATGCTGGATTCAGCTCCTCCAACGTTGGGATCTTGTGTGGGCAGCGTTTCAAGCTATCGTTGAGACGCTTGGGGTCAAGGCAGATTCTCAAAGAGCCGTCTTTCTTCACACTGGTTGTGATTGAACTGCACCAGTCAGTATGGTGCTCGACATATCAGATCACGCCGTCACGCTCCATCTTATCGAGCTCAGCCTTTATCTTTGGTTTAAGATGGATGCTGCATTTCCGTGGTGCGTCGATGCTCGGGGTGGCGTCCTCCTTCAGGAATAAGTGGGCCTTAGCCTTAAAGTTCCCGAGTGCGTCGAACTGCTTTGGGAACCTGCTTTTGAGGTCGTCCACGGTCTTGATGTGCGTGAGTGGCTCTGGGGTTTGCTGTGTTTCTGTGTCGGGTGTGGATGGTGAAAATCCAGGTGGACGGACAGCATGGATTGTCACGATGCGCAGAGTCTTGCACATTGGTAGGCCAGCTATGGCCGGACCTTGTACATCTACTATGTAGAAAGCTTGCTTGGACCATGCCGAGTCCTGATAACGGCACATAATGTGTATGTACCCGTGACATTTGATGTCGGATCCGTTGTATGCAGTCAGCCTCGCCTTTGTCGGCTGTGCATGTGATGACGCCCACTTGTCGCCGTACATCTGCTTGACTGTACGAAGTGGTAGGGTGTTGGCACCTGCGCCTGTGTCAACCTTGAGTCGGAGGCGCTTGGGGCCAAACAATGCTGGGCACATCACATCTACATGTAGGGTAGTGAATGCCTCGTTGCGTGCTGGCACTTGCATGGCGTCCACATCGGAGAGCATGACAGAATAGAACATGCCATCTGATGGCTGGTTGGCCGACTTGTCGTCCCCAGTTCCACGGTCATTGGCTGTAGTGTCCTCGGTTGTGAGGTCCACCTCGGTACGACTCGATCCTTGCGTTGCTGCTAGGTTTGCGGGACTGTGACCGGGTGCGTCGGCTTGGCTTGCGCGACTGGCTGCGCGGTCTGCGGGGAGATTTGCCACGGCTTTGCGTATGCTTAGACTTCCTACAGTATTTCGCCCAATGGCCCTTGCTGCCGCAAGCTTTGCAAGTGTCGTTGTAGGCTGGGCATCTGCGTGGCTGATGGGCTAGACCGCAATTTGGGCAGGTACGCCTTGCTTTCTTCACAGCGCTTATCGCGTTGTCTGAGTTGGCACTGTTTCCGAGCGATGGTAGGCATTTTTTGCTCGCAGCCACGGCTTCGTATTTGCGACCTTCTAGCAAGAGCTCGTCAAGGGTGAAACCTTTCGGTTTATCAAGCAGATCCTTTTGTAAGGATTCGAATGGTGTGGAGGCTACTACCAGCTCTAGCACACGCTCGCTAAGCTCGGCTGGCAGGAAATCGCAGTGCTTCGCTTTTTCGCGACATCTCGTGACAAACTCGTCCAAAGACTCCTGCTGTTTTTGCCTATATCGCATCAATTCTAACCTGTGGATACGAAAATTAACATTAATTTGCAATTGACTTTCAAACAGTGTCCACAATTTAGTTGGGTCTGACTGTTCTTCATCGCTCAGACTTGAGGAGTTGATCCTTTTCAGGCCCTCGTTGCCGACAGCGATCTTTATTTTGACAGCGATCTTGGTTAGGTCAGTCACATCATTGTCCATGAGACAAAGCGACATGCGTTGCTTGAACAACTTAAACTCCTCTGGCAGATCTGGAACATCCCAGTGCATTTCTGGGTATTTCGCCATTGCGACTTGTTGGCAAGTCTATGCTGCACAGTTCCGGCTGGTTGGCGGAGTGATATGGGCGAGATGCACAGCGTCCAGGATCGGCGGAGCGATACGGTCAAAGGTCAACCAAGCATGCGGTGCTGTCGGTATCTAGCGCTGCATGATAAGTACGGTACTCTACTTACGCTATGAATTATATGTGTGTATCCCTACGCTACAAAAAAGTAGTACCACAAAAATCGTAAAACGATGAAAAATATGAATTTTTCAAAATTCACAACATAGGGAATTTCACATATATAACAGTGGGCTTGTTAATGCTCCAACTCAAATAACAGGCCTACTACAAATTACAGTCTGCTTGGCAATAGTTATCGCTCAGTTCTCACCGCTTGACGGTGCGATGCTTGTTAATGTTCGCCGTGCAGCTCCGTTGTCCAGGGTCGGGTCGGGCTCCCGCGCTTGGTAGGGTGCAGTTGCGTTGTAGGGCGGGTATAGTCCCCGGGGCTGCAGCTGGATACGGACAGTGTAACGTTATGGATCCCGTTCGTCGGGCTCGTTCACGGTGTAATGGGGGCTGTGTCGCTTTCCGTTGGCTCGGTAGGGCAACATCACTGGACACAGGGTCGGCGCACTCCACTCTGCGAGGTAGGCACTCGCTGTCTGGTCGCCCTGGGATCGTCCCGGCAGCAAATCATGCCGCTTGCACAGTGACAGTGCAAGGCGGGTTGTCGGTATCTGTCGCTGGAACACCGCGTAGGGCCTACCGGTTAACTGCTCGTGTAGCTGTAGCCCAGGCTAGGCGTATGTGTAGTGTACGTGTGGATGTCACGTTGCATGGCGGCTGAAGTGTGACTCAGGCTCAGTAGGCTGAATCACGTCGGACTCCAAATTGTAGTGATCAATCTGACGGCAAATACATCAGTCGATCGGCATGCAATGTCTGATCTTTACCGCTGCCACCATGTAGTAGTATGGGTGCGGAATAAAGGTAATCGATGGCTTATCGGTAGAGTCCTCTGTGTGCTTGCAAGAGCACGTTTATTCAGCCATGATGGAAGAGACAGAGACGGACTATGCACTCACACAGATACATATATGCATGCGCACATAAAGTACTATCACAACAGTTTGGAGTAAATGGACAAGACGGTATTACAGGCTTGTGTGTGTGGCGTAGACGTTGTTTCTACGTAATACCGTCTTGAACAAGACTAGTATGGTGGTGGCGTATACGTACGTACGTGCTGATAGGTGCGTATAGGGGGCGCGCGTCGAAAAACGAACACAGTCCAGGAAGTGGACTATCATAAGCCGAAAGACAGTTCTTGTCTTAGTGATAATCATTACATGAATGTATAAACCATACATACATGTACCATGTACATGTTTTCTACGTATGTGTTCTAAAAATAGAAAACATGTTTGAAGTAACAGTAAATTGGTTACATTGAGGGGGAAATCTACATCTAAATCAAAAATAAAAGAGTTCTTTTCTCTTAAAAGAAATACTGTAGCCATTTTTCACTGTTTTCTCAAAAAAGTGGGCACCGTATGGGACTGAAATTTCCACAGATGACTATTACTGTATCGTCCTTGATATTTTTGCCCATTAATCTGTATTTCTTTGAAAAAAAACAATATATGAAATTACCTTTAAACCCCTCCCCTCTAAGATGTAAGAGACAGACTTAGAAATCCCCTCCCCCGAAAATGTAAAGTGATAATAAACTAACAACTCAAAGTACTTTGGTATGGAATATTATTCATATGGGAAAGAATTCCACTGATGACCATAATTTGTGCACAACTCTATGGAACCAATAGAGGGCGTTTTGAGCAAGATGGCTGCCGGTAAATTGGAAGTGTACAATTTGTAGGTAAAAAACCCCTGTAAAACTCACTTTTCAGATATGCTACCCAAGTTTTCCACACCTGAGATTGAAGTTCATCATAATTTGTATCCAATAAGTTAACTCTTGGAAGATATAATCCTTTTTCCGTAATGGTCATCAGTGGAATTCTTTCCTTAATATGACCTTTGACAATATTTAGGCCGAAAAAAAAGAAGATGAAAACCCGAAAATCAAATGTTGACACTTTTGGCCCTCCATATGACAGTGTACTACACTGGGGGATGCATTGGCCGGCTGAAGCATGGCTGAAGTTAGAGACCACCATGACCATGGATGTACATAATTTAGGCACCTAAAACCCAGGATTAGGTCTACCGAAAATACTTCGAGGATTTTTACAGATTATAATCTGGAAGTGTCCAGTTCAAAGTTAGTGAAGTGATTTTCTGAAATTTATTTCGTTTCTGTTTTATAGAAGTTTTCCCGTTATCCCACCGGAAACCGATAACTGCTAGGCTACAGCATGGCTACAATGTACCCATGTATATTCAGATTCATATGCCAAAACTAGCCCCCTGTACCAAACAGTTTTCATACATACCCAGTCCCAGTTAGTGTGTAAACGCCTGCAATCATGGATTTTTCCTGTTCTGTTTGGACCCACTTTTGGACAGCATCGATATCTCCAGTTCTCCACATCAGGCTCCTCGTGAGGACTATTATTCCCATAAATGAATGCCACACGTACGGGTTACGAGCGTTGATGATCGGTGTCAAATTTCCCCCTCATGTAATTTTTTCCCAGGATATTTTTGGCCATCATTAGAATAAACGCGCGCTATTGGTTGGATTTGACCCATGCATGCATAAATAAAACACTAGATGCATGCAACACGTGCGCGCGAGCCATTACTTGTGCAGAAAACTTTCTTGCTGCTCATATAAATGGACGCGGCTAAAACGTCACGTGAATGAGGCGACACGCAAATTCGACATTAAATAAATTCCCATTCGGACTTGAATACCCACTAGGAATTTTACACACCATTTCGGAAACAATTTTGGTAGTTGCGATGATCGTAACCCTAGGTCTGACATGGGGATGCTGGGACCTATGAACCCAGTCCCCATGTCAGACCCAATGGTCACCTATAAGGGTCTGTTTGTTTAACGCAAGGATCCGATATTATTCATTTCCCGCGCTTCGCAGTATAGCGGGAAATAATTGTCTTAAGAATTCGCACATGCATAGTGCATGCCAGGTGTATAGTAGGTAGTGTTATGTAAGGATTATGTAATAGATGGGGGATGTGGGTTTAAATAGAGGAACAGAAGGTGTTCTAGTCAGTTCTAGCAAGCACCAGTGTGATATGTGTGTTTATGTTTTGAGTAAAGTTCAGACTTAGGGATCCATCTCCTATGCAGGGTACGCTAAAATGGGATCCGGATCCACAATTTTCATCGGCTCCTAGGGTTACGATCATCGCAACTGCAATTTTGGTAGCCTCATTCACGTGACCATAGAGCTATAGGAACAGAGACGTGACTAAAAAACTGAGTGTGTACCTGCGCGTGGTGCTCGAACCATGGCCAGCGCCATTGGCAGCAAACTTGCCAGTGAGCTGCCATAATGTACGTAACACTTCCATTGACACATTCCTAAGTGAAAGGTGTTCACATTCATTCTGTTTGACTCCAATTACGCAAGAAGAGATAGTAGACACCCTAAACAAACTCCCTGCATGGAAAGGCCCCTGGATAAGATGAATTGAGCTCTTTTGTTATCAAACAGGCTAGGTATTCACTTGCCAAACCATTAGCTGACATATTCAATCAATCTTTAACAGCTGGAGTTTTTCCCAATCAGTTAAAAATGGCTCAGGTTATCCCTATATATAAAAAAGGCTCTAAACATGATATTGGAAATTATAGGCCAATCTCTGTGTTATCAACATTTTCAAAATTATTTGAAAAGTTGATCTGTACACGATTAATATCTTTTACATCTAAACATAATATTCTGACTGAATCACAGTTTGGTTTTAGACGAAATTGTTCTACTGATCTAGCGACTTCTTATTTATGTTGTGAACAAATTGTATAATGATATAGATCAAAATCACTTTTCGATTGTATGGCATCTTTCTGGATTTATCTAAAGCTTTTGATACGGTTAATCATGCTATCATGATTCGTAAATTAGAATATTATGGTGTTCGAGGAGTAGCCCTAGACTTGTTTAAAAGTTACTTAAAGGTAGTATCATCAGTGGCGTAGCCAGGATTTTTTAATAGGGGGGGGGGGGGGGGGGGCAACATGTACATTTTAGCCAATACCGGCTTGACCAGGCCTGCGCATTGGCAGCGGCGTAGCTAGGATTTTTTCAGCAGAATTTTGTGGGGGGCACGTGCCCCCAGGCCCCCCGTAGCTACGCCCCTGTGCATTGGATGCACTAGGCCTACTGAATACGCGCGCCAGCATTGAGGCACGTTGGTGTTGTCTTTGGGGGGGGGGGGGTGCGGTGTAGGAGGAGGAGCCCTCAGACTTTTTTTTTTTTAATTTCTTTTTTTAGGGGATGAATAGGGGGGGCCCTGGCCCCCCCCCTGTCTACGCCAGTGAGTATAATACTTTGGTTTTTGTCAAAGAAGTACAGTTTCACGGGCAAAAATATCAAGGAAGATACAGTCACAGTCATCTGTGAAAATTTCAGTCCCATATGGTGCCCACTTTTTGAGAAAATCGGGAAAAACGGCCATTTCTCAAGTCTTTTAAAAGATCAAAAAGATTTTCGGTCGTTGTGTGACTAATTTTTGGATAAATACACCATTTCAGGCGAAACAATTTTAACGGTATGTTTCTACCAGCACCATCTTTTATTTATACCATGTAAGTTATACGTAAATCTGTAAACTAAAATAATTGGTTTTTGTCAAAGAAATGCAGATTCATGGGCAAAAATATCATGGATGATACAGTAACAGTCATCTGCGAAATTTTCAGTCCCATACAAAGCCCACTTTTTTGAGAAAACAGTGAAAACGTCCACAGTATTTCTTAAGTCTTTTCACCGTTTTTTAAAAGATCAAAATTGTTTTTGGTCATTGGAATCAAGTCAACTACATACAAAGACTAAATTGTAATGAAGAAAATGACCTCCATCAAACAACAGGCATAAGTCCATTTGTCACATTTACTGTCCACTAACAAATAAAAAAACCTATGATTTTACTTACCAAAAATAAGAAGAGGTAGCAGAATAAAGACCTGTAGCAACATTGTTCAATACAGGCTGTTGCCAACAAATGCTTCTTCCAGTAATGACTGCCACTGTAACCAGAGCTATTTGTAATTGTATTCTGAACAACGATGGGTGGGTCAGTCTTACAGCTAAGGCTGGTACTAGCTGGTACAAAGGCCAAAAATAATTGGCCAAGGCAAAGTTCCACTTGTTATCATCATAGCAATTTCTTTTAAAAAGTGTACCTATCAAAACACAAGTAACCAGTCTCAACTTGTGTGGTAATTAATAATTCACAGGATGATTGATAAATGTACAAAGAACCACCCTGATCACTTGATCAAAGTACGACCACTAATTGCATGAGAATTGTGGAAACGTTTTGATAAACCAATATGTAACAAATATGCATGCTTCAAGTTTATGAGAACATATATTAAAATACTTTGCTCAGACAGTACAAGGTATGCATGTTTAAATGTGATTAAGTAAACAAAAAAAAGGCAAATTAAAACTTTAAGGTAATATCATACTTTGGTTTTTTGTCAAAGAAATGCAGATTCATGGGCAACAATATCAAGGAAGATACTTAATGCCCACAGTATTTCTTAAATCTTTTCACCATTATTTTTTATCTTTAAAAGATCAAAATTGTTTTGGGTCATTGGTTTTACTCTTTTCTGGATAAATACAGCAATTCCGACAGAAACAAAATGAACGGTATGGTTTCTACCATCACCATCTTAATACCCTGTAAGTTATAGGTAATTCTGTGAAGATTTCTGTTTTTAGTATGCTACCAAAGTATGATACTACTTTAAATCTGATTTAATTAAAGAAAGAGTTTTTTGATCAGGAAGAAGGAACAGCTCCGATTATGTCCAATGGGTTGTCAAGGACAATGAATGCAGGTAGGAAATCTGGCTAGGAATCCAGGTGAACGGGCACAGTCACTGGGCATGGTGCAGCACAGAGGAGTGTCATAGGTACAGTACAGGATTGGTAACATACCCAAACAGAAATATTCACTCGAGTTACGTATAACTTTCTGGGTGTGAAGATGGTGCTGATAGAAAAATACCGTTAAAATTGTTATGACTGAAATGGTGTTTTTTTTCAGGAATAAGTAAAATAGAGACCGAAATCAGTTTTGATCTCGGGGTATTGATCTTATGATCAATACCCCGAGATCAAAACTGATTCTTTATGTTTAAAAAGAAACATCGAGTTGGATGTTCACTATTTTCTCCTGACTCAGATGCCCGATTGAGCTCAAATGTTCACAGGTTTATCATTTCTTGTACATGCTGGATCAGACAAAGTGCGAGTGCTGTTCTGTGACATTTACCAATCACGTATTATACCTTTAATGTCAAATGGTGTCTTTCTAAATTTGCTTGCAAGGTTTGGCTATGTACTAACAATTGATGGTTGAAATCTTTTCAGTGATGTCAAACCTGAATGATAACTACCGGTATTATGAAAAAAAAGTAAAACCTTGGTTTTGTTTTGTTTTGTTTGTTTTTTAGGGATGATAGCAACTTCAGCCAACAGATGGATGTAATATTCTTCACACTTTAGGGAAACATAAATTGGAAATTAATGGATACACATACATGAATACAGTCATAGTATCTTGTCCAGAAAGACGTCATGGATACAAGTCAGATGATTTTAATGCGATACTAGTCAAAACATGCCATTGCGTGATATGATTTGTGTTTGCTTGGAACATGTATAATGTTGAAAATTGTATTAAACTTAAAATTAATCAGAAAAACAGTCTGCATAAGAAAAACCATGATAAGTTTGATAATAGTTCAATAGAATATCACATACATTTGAATCTAACTGAAAAAGACCCTTTAATAACCCTTTTCATCACAGTTACACTAAGCCTGCATGCATCTTTGCTTCTTTGTTGTAGATGAGTGGAAAACAGCAAAGAAGACAATTATATCGTCCACATTCTTTTTTGCACATTTCCATTGCTGCTCTCTGCCAAATGAGATGACAAAATACCCACTATAAGTAAACATTGGTTGCGCAATCAGTCTATTGTCCACCTTTGATCTTGCCTACCCCCACTCCTTCCCCGACCATGCTTACCTACATCTATCCTCCCTGGTCACTGCCATGAAATGTACACCAACAGAGGCATCTGGATTTTTAGTTGCTATTTTTATGATTAATTAATAATAATAATTAAGGCATTTTATTATATATACATTTGTGTGACAAAGAAAGACCATCCCTAACATTGACGTTTGGTGAAAGAATCTTGACCATAGCTCTTACCATTTTTAAATGAGGAGCGACTTCCTGTTTAACCAGAACTTGAGGCCACAGAGATCAAGCAAAGTGTCAAAAAGAAAGACCTTGCCTAACATTCACTTTTGTCGAAAGAATAAACGTCATATCTCAAACAGCTGATTTTTGGATGAATTCAAAATATATACGTCGTCATCGCTTCTAATTTGACACATGATGATGTCACAATGATGTCATTGCAATTTTTCAATATAACACTTTCTGACTTAGATACATACAAAGCTTGGGTTTGTTCTTAATTGGCATGTAAAGTTTGCCCCATGTACAATGTATATGGGTTTCTGTGTAGCAGAGCCTATGTTTTGTTGTTTTTTGCTTTATCTATGCTTTTCATTAAGACACATTAATTATACAAACAATATGTAGTACAAGTATCAATTCTTTCCAGTCTTTTTTCATCATGCTCCATCATGATCAAGTTTCAGTTTGGCAATACTACAAAAGTGAGCTATTTCTATACATGTAAGTTGTGTCCTAAAAACATTCCAGATAATTTGTTTCACTTTGTGTTTTACTGCATACTCAAATATTTTCTTGTTTACACTGTGCATATTTATGTACACAAATCTCACTCAGCTATATGCATATAACCAATTAGAACTAAATTGTGGACACAGTACATATCACATCAATACTGAACCGTTCACTATTCAACACATGTCAACACATGTCAGCAATAACAGTTACAAGAGTTTGGTTTACATGGTAATGACAGTGTACAGCAATACTAAAAACATGTCTAAACTTGAACTTCTAATTCTACAGCACACTCAGCTTTTTTTCAGTATTTTTTTTTGGGAGGGGGAAGTGAAATGTTTCAATAACTATTTATTAAGTACCGGTAGGCTTTTACATTCATGGCTTGAATGTGAAACTTGCAAAAATACAAAGAAAACAAGAGATCTATGTCTGTCTGCAACAGAACATATGGCTTTCCCGCAACATGCTTTTTAAATTGAATTATGTATCTGCAACATTTAATCTAACTATGTATGTGTCACAAAGAAAGACCATCCCTAATATGGACAAAACAACTCTGCTGCTAAGTGCAAGGAACAAATTACTACAAAATCAACAAATCTAAAAATGAACAAAATAACATTAAATGTCTTGTTTGTATAAACAATGAGTAATGAATAGTCAAATTCATTATGCAGGTTTTATTTAGAACTACAACGCCCCATGCACAGATTCTGTCTTGTGATTGGTTTAAAGCACATCACATGGCATGTCATATTTTTACTAGAGAAGACGCACAAACGGTGACGTACTATACCATTAGCAACCAATGTACAGTACTATGGCAAGCTGCATGGTATCCAGACGTATATTTTACTGTATGGCATATATACACATTTAATAACACACCTCGATGACAACAATACCACATACGAGAATAACGAACGTGTATGAGCATGAAAGTAGTCATTCATTCTTTTCAGATAACATGACTGTGCATTGTTACTCACTCCGGATCATACTAACTGCGTTAAATTCACAACATGACTGCAGAAAATCCTTGATGTATGGGGTGTTGACTGTTTTGACTTGTGCTTTGGTTAACTATGACAGCCAAGGTGACCCCTTGAGAGCTCTATTTTCCCAAGGCTGTGCATCAGGAAAGTAGAATGCTCAGGGGATCACCACACTCAAAGCAGTCAATATATGTGTACAAGATCGCAACATTTGACCATTAGATTTTGTGAAGTGTTAATAGAAATATGAAGTTGTTTAAAGGTGATTGTCTGATTGTCAAATCTTTTACACATTTGGCGATAGCACTAGGATTACTCATGGGTAATATAAATAACATGAATCTAATTACTCAAAGTCAATTATTTTCGTCACTGGAAAACCATAAATACATGTAGTTAACTTCTGAAAGGATGCCTGTACAATGAAAACGGTTGAATCTAGGACTAGTTCATGCAAGTTTTTGCACAGATTGAGGCCTCATTACCCTTATCCAATTTTTTATAATCTACAATAATTCATAACCTACAGCTGCCCAAACCATATTGCATTAAAAATGAATAATGTGAAGATGCATTTGAAGTATTGTTTTTATCTTGATAGGTCATCATCTTCAGCATCCGCTGTGACAGCCTTTATGTCAGCTAGTGTACGTACAAACCGTGTCCACTCATCGTGTCTAGGTGTTGCAAGATTCTATCAACAAAACAAAACACAAAATAAATATGGAAAACTAGTTACAACTGACAGAAGGACTATGAGTACATTTATATTGTTTTACACCCATCAACTTTACATTGTTTCACCAGAGCGAAACAAAGCACAAAGCCCAATGGGGATTGGGTCACATCAGCATAAATGATTAAATACAATTTTAAAAATTTACTGAACTTGGTATTGGGAGAATTGGCTGATTATGTAGTCAAAGAATTGAACACAACTATCTTCAATTGTTGTGGTACCTTATGGAGGCTTGAGTTCATTATGTAATTTTCCCTAACATTATCTGAATTGCTGAATTTCACATTCTTTGTATATTTTTCACAATGTATTTTTTTAATCTCAATTTTTGGGTACAAATCATGCTCTGAGCAAGTCCAAGCATTGAGATCATTCGGTTGGTATCTGTTGTGGTTGGTCAATTCCTGATTATTGATTAGAACTGATGTGGCACATTATACTAAGAAAACAACAAACACCCCAAACTCAGCTCCAGCACTGCACTCAGATCTTACCTCTCCCACATCATAGATGAAGACTCTTCCCTCTGTATCTCCTGCAGCTATCTGCTGTCCATTATTGGACCATCGAACTCGGTTAGCTGCTGGCTGACCATCAATGGTCACACTTGCTGTAGGAACCTGTTTAAGCAATAACACCACTCTTTATGCAAGTTAACAAGTGAGACCCTTAAAGGGATGGTATAGAATTGGTAAGACAAAATACACTTCAAGATCACAGATTCACATAAAACTTACACAGTATAATGGTGATGATAGGAGAAAACATCCCATGAAATGTTTTTGTCTGAAATGCCATATTCGTTGAGAAATAAATGAAACTATTTTCAGATTGGAATAAATCGCTTCGAAGCGCTTCGTGACCCAGATGGCTGATTGACCTCAAACTTCTACAGGTTTGTCAGTTAAGGTATAATGTGCCTTCACTGTCAGCAACGGTTTTGTCGCAAAAACCAGTTCTGCACCATCCCTTTAACTATGAAGGAGTGATAATATTGTCATGATTTGTTCCCAAATAATAGGTAAAAAATATGTTAGAATTACTATGAACTCTCAATATATCAAAGTCTTTCAAGCAGATACATGTATGAAGTTTAATACTTTGGTACAAAATGAACTTTGTATTAAAGTGGTCAGCAAATCAAAATCAATTCAAAAGTAATTCTTGGATCTGTAATTATCTATATATCTACATGTACATGTGTGTTTAAATACATGTCGTCGTCGTCATCGGCCTCCTTCCGTCTCGGGAGACGATGGTTGCACCAAGCTTGGTCACTTCTTGTTGCTGCACCTCCTTGTGTGGCTGATTAGGCCGATCCGGGAGTGGCAGTCTTTGCTATACAGGCTACAGATGTGGGATATTGCAGGCTGGTTTGTGAAGCTGGCCTTGCGGGTGGCTCTCTTCTTCTTCAAGCGGTCAGTGCGGTGTAGCTCAGCTTGTCTTGTCCATTGTTGAACAGCAGTTCTCCAGAGGTATCGGGACTCTGCAAGGCTTTCCCAGGTCGTCTGAATGTTGATTTCTGCATTCTTCAGATCTCTCTTGCAGGTGTCTTTGTAGCGCAGTCTGGGGTGACCTTGTGATGTGGAACCCTCAGGGAGTTCTCCATAGAGCAGGTCTTTGGGGATTCGACCATCATCCATGCGGCGGATGTGGCCAAGCCATCAAAGGCGGCGTTGGCTCAGGAGAGTGAAGATGGATGGCAGCCCTGCACACTCGAGCACGTCACTGTTGGGGATCTTGTCTTGCCATCTGATGCATGGGATGCGTCTGAGACAGCGGAGATGGAAGGCATTCAATCTCTTTTCCTGGGCTGAATATGTCGTCCAAGCTTTGCTGGAGTAGAGCAGTGTGCTTAGGACACATGCTCTATACATCTGCATCTTGGTGTTAACTGTCAGGTTGTTGTTGTGCCACACCATCTTTTGGAGCTTGGACATGACCGCTGAGGCCTTCGCTGTTTTCGAGCTGAGCTCTGGTTCAAGGGAGAAGTTTGCGCTGATGATGGACCCCAGGTACTCTGATGGGGACATGCCTAACCTTGGTCTTGGCTCAAAGCCTGGTTAGGTCGAACAGCCTACCGGTGGATCTTGTATGCAGGTAGACTCCGTCTTCGTTGTTCTTGAAGGCATAGGCCAGGAGCACAGAGAAGAATATCCCGAAGAGGGTTGGCCTCTGCCCTGCCCTGCCCAGCCCTGCTTAACACCACTGTTGATGGGGAATGGCTCAGATGTTGCTCAGTTGTAACATACAGTGCTGTAAATGTCTGTGTGAAAGGACTCCATGATGGAATGCATTTTTAGGGGGCAGCCAATCTTCTTTAGGAGTTGGAGGAGTCCACTTCTGCTGACAAGGTCGAACACCTTTGTCAGATCTATGAAGGCAAGGAAAAGTGGCTGATTTTGCACTTGGCATTTTTCCTGCAACTGTCTGACGGAGAAGATCATGTCGATGGTGGATCTACCAGCCCTAAACCTGCACTGAGACTCGGGGTATACACGTGCTGCAAGGACCTGCGTCTGGCCAAGATGACTCTGGCGAACACTTTGCCCACAATGCTCAACAGGGAGATGCCCCGGTAGCTGTTGCAGTCACTGCGGTTGCCCTTGTTCTTATAGAGGGTTACTATCCTGACGTCGCGCATGTCTTGTGGTACGGCGCCCTCACTCCAGCACAGGCAGAGCAGCTCATGTAGATCTTCAATCAATGCTACCTTCCCTCTCTTGATCACCTCTGGGGGGATTCCATCTTCTCCTGGGGCTTTGCCGGTAGAGAGACAGTCGATGGCTTTTCTCAGCTCGACCACTGTAGGCTCCTAATCCAGTTCTTCCATGATGGGCAGCTGGCTGATGGCATCCAGCGCTTCATCGGACACAACATTCTGCGTGGAGTATGGTTCAAGATAGTGCTCTACCCAACGCTCCATCTGTTTCTTCTGGTCAGTGATGTTCTCGCCTGACTTGGTCTTCAGAGGGACACACTTGGTGTAGGTCGGGCCGGTAGCTTTCTTGTTGCCCATGTACAAACCTCCTATGTTACCATGGTCTGTGTCGCTCTGTATCCTCTGACTAAGCTTTAGCCAGTAGTCATTGGCACAGCGTCGGGCTGTCTGCAGACACTTGCTGCGAGCAGCCCTGAGTGCATTTGTTGTGACTTGGCATGGGTTGTTCAGATGTGATTGGCATGCAGCTTGTTTGGCCTCCACTACCGGCTCCATTTCCTGCCAGCTTGCCTCGAACCAGTCCTTGCTCTGATGCTTCTTTCTCCTGAATGACTCCAGCCCAGATTGGTACAGAGCAGTCCGCATTTGGTTCCATTTTGAGTCTGCAGTGGGGGTGTCTATGCGGCCACTCGCCAGTGCTGTTCTGAGGGTTCCAAGGAAAGGAATTTCTGGACTCTGGATGGACACAAGGCTCGGCTGGCGTTGATCCGTGGGAAACGCACGGTCTTGGAGTGGTGCATCATGTGTGGGACAAGGTTGATCTTGGAGCGGACCAGAATGTGGTCCGTGTCGCAGTCGGCACTGTGCATGCTACTGGTGTTGTGCACATTGTTCAGATATTTCTTTTTGGTCAAGATCATGTCAAGCTGGTGCCAGTGCTTAGATCTTGGGTGGAGCCATCAGCCATGATACTTTGTGTCTATCCTTGTGTTGGAAAAAGGTGTTTGTCACCGCCAGTTTGTGAAAGTAGCACAGTTCTCTTTCATTTTTCCGATACCATGATGGCCAATGACAGAAGGCCAGGCTTCACAGTCCACGCCCACTCTTGCATTGAAGTCACCCATGATGGGCACACTACTGATGGTAGAATCAAGGGCATCATAGAATTGGTCTATGGATGAGCACTGTATACTCAGTGCTTGTGAGAGCACGAGAGAAAAAAAAAAAAAAAATAATAATAATAATAATAATAATCCACGTCGGTGAAGGGCAAGCCTAATTTGCATATTATCTATTTCCCGACCAAAAATCATTTAATATTCATGATTTACTGCGGTACCCGCCGCGTTATGGGATTCGATTCACCCTGCAGACCCCAGCTAGCTCGGTGGCCTAGCAGGTAAGGCATCTGCACTAGTAAGCAGGAGGTCGTGGGTTTGAGTCCCACCTGAGCAAGCATGTGATTTTTTCTCACGTGCTCTCACAAGCACTGAGTATACAGTGCTCATCCACGTCGGTGAAGGGCAAGCCTAATTTGCATATTATCTATTTCCCGACCAAAAATCATTTAATATTCATGATTTACTGCGGTACCCGCCGCGTTATTGGATTCGATTCACCCTGCAGACCCCAGCTAGCTCGGTGGCCTAGCAGGTAAGGCATCTGCACTAGTAAGCAGGAGGTTGTGGGTTCGAGTCCCACCTGAGAAAGCATGTGATTTTTTCTCACGTGCTCTCACAAGCACTTAGTATACAGTGCTCATCCACGTCGGTGGAGGGTAAGCCTAATTTGCATATTATCTATTTCCCGACCAAAAATCATTTAATATTCATGATGAGCAGAGTGTTGGAGCGTAAGCACATACAAAGAGGACTACACCTGTTCTAGTTGTCAACCTCAAGGTAAGGAGTCTCTCAGAGCCTCCGGTAGGGAAGGTTTGATGGTGGACAGCAAGGAGTTCTTGACAGCAAAGCCAACGCTGTGCAATCTTGGTTCATCGGATCTCTTTCCCTGCCAGAAGAACTTGTAGTTCTGTTCACGCAATGATCAGTCATCAGGCAGTCTTGTCTCCTGCAGGGCAGCAGTGTCAACACAGAGACGGTGGAGTTTTCTGTCTATCACGGAAGTCTTCCGTAGGTCGTCCATAAACTGTGGGTCGCCGTTATATCCAGGACATATCGTCCTTACATTCCAGATTGCTATCAGAATGTTTAAATACATGAACCAACATAACAACCGGAGTGTCACTAGAGTCATTATGATCTTCATACTGCCCACATTTAACCCAGGCTGAGGAAGCTTACCAATCAAGGAGATTGGGATGTTGGGAGTCGGTTCTCATGAAAAAGAAAATTGTTATACAATCATTTATACACAGTATTGCAATCATGAGTGTAAAGATTCTGGACAAGTTTGGTAAAGTCTGAAGTACTGAGAAATAATGTGGTTATTTGTCCTCTGATGGAGCACAGAACTGACTTTTCTTTTCACTATCGTATGACAGGTGCAGAGCACAATTCTTTACAGCTTACGCCTCCTGTTCATCTGCTTCATCAGCTGGATTCCTCTGTTTCAGTGACCGCAGCAATGTCAGCCGAGCAGACTGTACAGTCACCGAGAGTCAGCTACTCATTCATCTCATTAAGTCAAAAACTGATCGGATCTGTCAAGGAGCCGAAGTAGTAATCGGCAGAACATTTACCCCAGTGAAGACTGCCGAGAGGTACTTTTCCGCATTGGGCAACCCGCATTGGACAACCCGCCAACCTCACAGCTACTAGTCATATGCCGACTATCAAGATAAAAAAAGGTTCTTGTTCTCACAGATCATGCACTCAGTTACACCAGTCACCAGAACTCGTGACATCGTCCTACAGGCCCTCCGGCCTGTCGTTCCGGATATAACAAAATTTGGACTGCATAGTCTCAAATCCGGCGATGTTTCATTTGCTTCAGAAGCATTGGAACTATCTCACCTCATCTCCAAACATGGCAGGTGGTAAGGAAAAAGCCAGGAATGATTTAGACCAATGAGAACACTAGCTTTATACTTTATAGCCAGCATCCTTATCTGTTTGAAGGCATTTTTTCAATCAATGCTCTTTGACCTTGCATGGGTGATTACTAAGTCATTCTCAACCTTACCTGCATGTGTTATCCAACCAATGATATTTAGCGTACTATGATAATGGTTATTCCCAATTACACATGTCTCCTAATAAGTATCATAATATAAACGTAACAACCGCCAATCCATGCCTAAATAAACATTATTGGCCTCAGCCAACAAATGCCTAAAATCCCGGTCAAGAGTGGATTTGTGTCAGAAGAGACTCGTCGAATGGGAAATGCTTTTCGCAGATCGTGGACCACTACGAAACTCAGATGGTCTGCATCTAGTCTGCACAATCTTGGCCTACACACAATTTAACTTGTTGTCTCTTGGAAGCCTGTGCAAGCAGTTCTGTTGCAGCCACCGACAACACAAGATTGTGGCATGTTTTACTTCATTGTAGGATTATCCAAAGCGTGATGACGTAACAGTCGCGTGAAGTCCGTATAATCCTCAGTTTGTTGTTGGAACCCACGCAGCACAGACCGTCTCTGTCCACGCTCCCGAAGCTGTATCAGCCACGCCATCGCCGATGTCTTGACGTCGTCACACCAACCCGCTTGGCCAACTACTCGATCTCAACCGTCGTGGATGTAGCAGAGCTACGCCGAACTTCCTCTCCACCCTACCAGCTCAGAAGAACCGGAAGGATGGTTCTCGATATCACGCTGTCTACAGAGAGAGGCTTAACCAGCGAAATTCGACAGAATTTATGAGGATCAAATAAATAGCATGGCGACGGACCGCCATGCAGGTTAAAAATATATAAATATATAAATAAAAAATAGCATAACAACGGACCGTTATGCAGTAAAAGGGAGAAAAAGAGAGCAGATAGCGTAACGATGGACTGTTATGCAGTGTGAAATATGAGAGCAAATAGCATAACGACGGGCTGTTATGCAGTAAAAAGGAAAATGAGATCATAAGCATAACGACGGACTGTTATGCAGAAAAAAGAGAGAGAAAAAATGAAGAGCAAACAGTATATCGTTGGACTGTAGTATACGCAACAAAACAATTAACCAAAAAAAAAAAACCACAAAACAAAACACAGCGAGATAGGGAAAGAGAGAAAGCAAATACTCATAACCAGGGACTGTTATGTAGTAAATTAATGGAATTGAGGGCTAATACTACATCTATGTTCTGTGGAGAGGGATATACACGTAGGCCCAAATGGTCATGTTTACCGCGGGCCGATGCAGAGGAAAACTTAAAAAACAAACCAAACACCCACTCTCTCACCTAAAATAGCTATAAAAGGGACAACGGCCAATACGTGTTACTTAATATAAAGCATAAGGGGACCTTCTGTTCCAGCATTCTCAGACGACATCGGTTACGTTACGTTCCCTCTGCTATGGGGGTTCACTTTAATTGTTCATGAGTTCCATCATTGTACAGCAGCTATACTTTGGGTTGGCGATTTCTTCTTTTCGTGGTTGTACAGAAGACTGGGACTTTTTATTTCAAAAGAATCGAACTATTAAGGCGATTCTTCTGGGTACTTCAACTTTATAAGCGAACTCCTCCCAGTGACATTCTTTGTGACAAAAGCCCTTTGTTGGTAACTGAAGTGTTACGTCAACCGAGCGGGTCCTTGCTCACCTTCCAACCACAAGTTTCATTCGCTTAATTACGTTCGCTATTGGTGAGCCCTGTTTCTAGCTGTTTGAACAGACCATAACCGGACGCCATGGCTAAAACCTGGTTGAGAGACGGCCACTCCCTTGTTGGAAAAGATCTCTTACCGGTAATTATCAGGGTTTCAGACTCTAACTTCAACCTGAAACCGGACGAGTTGGCAAGCTTCTGTAGAAAATACGAGTTGAAATCCTTCTCAAGGGAGGACTTTGCAAAAGAGATAAAACGTACCACTGGGTACGATGCAAAAGTGAGTACGATTTTTTAAGCTTCATGGTTAATTATTTTAATCGGTGAGAATTTAATAGTAGGCCTAGATCTCTTCTCTTCCTGCTTTCCGGGGCTACCTCAGCTTGGCCCTAGCAGATTAACAATCTATGTGGAGAGCAGGGGTGGAGGGGTCTACCCTTACACAAAGGTCATTTTTTAAACGTACATGTATATCAGACAAGGAGATTCCGTAATGTAGAAAGGGCATTAATTAGTGTGTGAACCGACCGAACCGAAAATACATTGTGTCTCATGTGTCTCGTGTGTCTAAGTACGCTTAGGGATATAATTTTCCATATAATGTCCTTTAACAAAGATAACGTTTGATTCCTGGTTATGTAAGGGTAGACCTCTTCCACGACCTGCTTCTTGCGTATGTCACTGTCCGAGCTAATATTTCGCCTTAGTGGGTCGATGCCGTCATTTTCGTCCCCGGGTCTAATATTACGGTTCATCCGACATAGCAACTTGGATAACTCATTCGAGAACACTTATAGGTCACCCAATGTCTGTCGAATGTGCAAGGTGAAATTTTTAACACATCTGTTGGACTGTCCACGGTAGAGAAAGCCGGTAGTTATAGCTCTGAATATTTTTGTACCACATGAAGCTTATGAGTTGATCCTTAATTTATCACGATAGATTCTACTTCAGATGGCTGGTTTGGAGGAAAACCTGAGAAACCTGCAACTTTTGTCCAACTCAGTCATTCTTCAAGCGAACCTAACTGGTGCCCCCCGGGTCAGGCCCTGCCCCCCCGGTCCTACGCCTCAAGACAAACCTGGGCCATCCGGCGAAGGGAAGCAACCCAGCCCGATAGAGCGGCGCACGAAAAGAGTAGGTTATTTCCTGAACTCATGGTACTACCTAAGCTATTTTAAGACGGTTCAAAGGTCAGGAACGACATTGCTAGCAAGCCATTCGAAATTGCTCACAGATTTTCGGTTATAGGGCTCACAGCTTTCTGGGTTGAAGATGGGCTGATAGAAATATTTCCGCCGTTCATGCTGGATTAGACAAAGTGTGAGGGCTGCTAATTCTGACATAACTTATAAGCGGAAGTGCATGGTAGTATAATTTATGCATACACCCAAACTTCTATCTTATGTTGTAAAGAGTCGTCGGGCTCTCAGTCTACCTTCTTCAGCTCACTCATTAAAATACAAAGGAAAGAAGTCGAAGTTATCATAAGCTGTATATGATTTGCAACAAATTTATGTAAACCGGGTTTTATCGCGATGTACCCCAAATTCTGTGTTCATGATACTCCAGGTTGCTTTTGTATCATCAAGTTACGCATTCATGTGTGTCTTTGTTGCATCCAGAACATTCAAGAGGCAACGCCCGAGGCACCCGAACCAGTGACTAAAAAAGAGAGGGAAATCGACTAAGGTAGTCGCCGGTACCGTGGGCGCCCGCATCGAGACGCTCGAGGAAGAAGTGGAAAGCATGAAAAAGATGCAAGAAAAAGCCAACGTCCAACTAGCTCTCTCCCAGGTGAGAACATTGGCGTCGCGCCCCTCCTCCTCAAACGCCGTCCTAATAGCAGCTCTGGAGACACTTCACGACGCAGCCACTGTTTCTAATCATGATCAAAAGGACGCCTATAAATTCGCTCTAAAAGCCTGTAGAGAGAATGAGGGCTCGGGGCAACTACACGGTCTTATTATTAAACTTCTTGGTACAGAGGAGGCTAAAAAAAACCAAGTAGCACTCGAGGCCTGGAAAAAATCGCAAAAGACAAATCCCCAGGTTTCTAGCAGGGATAACCTCGACGATAGACCCTCCTATCGTCCCCCACAACAATGGGGAGGTTACTGGCCTCCATTCATGCAACTCCGTTATAATAGAGGTAGAGGCAGAAGTTATAGGGCTAACCGATACCCCCAGAGCCCCAGGTTATGCTTTGTGTGCAGAAGCCCGGACCACTTCGCGGCTTCCTGCCCACATGTTCCAGGGATCGGCGATCCAAAGGTCGTAAAAAAAGAATAGGTTTCGGCCGCTTAGTCCGGTTTGTTCTCCTCTCAGATGCTAATCCCCCTCTGAATTAACTTGTATTCTATTTACGACTGGGTTGCTAATCTTTTCATATTAATTGTTTTTGTATTATCGGATGTTTTCATTGTTGTTCACGGTTCCAGAATCCCAAATTCTACCACACAGCCCCAGTCCTTCTCTCAGTTTTCACGGTTCAATGCGCCATCATTTAAAACTATTTTTTTAGGAATGCAAGTAACCGTTGTGGGAATTACAGTCATCCTTTGACCCGTCAAGAGCACTTTCGGAGAAAGCCACTCCAAACCTAGTTAACCTCAAAGGGCAGATTTTGAAAACGCGGGGTCCTATACCCTCGCCAGCATCTGGAACACAGACTTGAACACAAACTAGGAACTATTATTGGAAGAGCTAGTTTTGAGAGATAGCTCAAGCTTCGTAACAGGTCAGTTACATTCCGAAATAAGCAACTGGAACTGGTTACTCCATCAGGTGAACAATGAACACTCCCTTCAGGTCAGGGATTGGATTTCTAACAAAGTCAACTTATTTGATTTCCTTTGCCTATTCAAAGGGGTTTGGCACGGCAAATACATCGACGCTAATTCCCCCCCTCCCATGAGAATGAATAATTATAACAATTGCCAGCCCCACGCAGAAGAAGTTGCCAGACATCTAGAAGAGGGCATTAGAAATGGTTCCTTAGATTTACTGGGAAGGGTCGGTGATTGCAATCCCCCTCACCTAGTGATGCCACTTGTAATGGTAAAAGGTTCAAGGAAATCTAGGTTATGTCATGATGAGAGATTCTTGAATATTTTCATCAAGGACCTTCCTTTCTCATTGACCGGTTTATCTGTCATCCCCTCCCTTTTGGAACCCGGGGACCTTATGGCGTCTTCGGACGAGAAATCCGCCTATTTGGGAGTACAACTAACAGATGAATCCAAACCTTTCTTTGGCCTCCAATTCGGGGGATGGTACATGTGTTATACCTGTTTACCCTTTGGCTGGTCAGCAAGCCCATTCATTTACCAGACAATAGGTATGCAAGTCACAAGCCTTCTCAGGATGAAAGGCATCATTACATGTCAATACTTGGATGATAGATTTCTGGGCCCGATGTTAACTAACAACTCTGATAAAGCTCAAAAAACAGGTTTAGCTATCTACTTCAATGCCGCTACCCTCTCATCTCTTGGTTTCACCATGGCAAAGGAAAAGTCTTATTGGCACCCAAAACCAGTTTTGAAATACCTCGGCTTTCTTGTCCATTCGGATAGCAGATGTTTTGAAATTCCACCAGATAAAAAGGAAAGGTTCAAGTCCCTCAGAGAAGAGATCCTGGGTCAAGAACGCGTCCACATTAAGAACCTGCAAAAGCTCATGGGCAAATGCATTTCATTCACTCTATGTCTCCCCGCCGCGAAACTGTATATTAGAGCGATGGCTAGAGCGATAGGTCTGGCCAGCAAGAACAACCCGCTTATTCAAATAACCGGAGACTTAAAAGCAGAGATACTGTTTTGGCGCTTTCTTGACGAATTTACGGACTGGGTAAAATGGTGAGAAGAAAGACATGTTGAATTGAGTATGTCCACCGATGCCAGTGGTTACGCATGGTCGGCTGTAATCCATGGGGAAGAAACCATACGTGATTTTTGGCCGCCGAGCGACAATAGACCCATTCATTTGAAGGAAGCCCACGCAATCTCCAACACATTAGAATCAGTTCCTGATAAAGTGAGAAATAGAAGAGTGGACATCAAGGTTGACAATCAGGCCGTGGTAAAATCATGGGAAAACCAAGGGGGAAATATAATATATTAAAAGGACCCAGAGCTAGTCCGATCTATGAAGCAATTGTTCCAAACAATAACAAAGCTGAACTGTGATGTCAAGCTGTCCTACGTTCCCTCTGATCAAAACCTAGCAGACGCTCCATCGCGCCACCTGACACGCAACGATGCATGTTTATCTCAGCGTACCTGGCGCATCTTGGAAGAAAAGTACGGCCCACACACTTTCGACTTAATGGCCCTTGATTCGAATGTGATGCTAGACACGAGCGGCGCCCCTCTCCCGCACTTCTCACCTTGGCCGCTCCCAGGGTCACATGGGGTCAATGTCCTTGCACAGAAATTATCATCGAAACAGAACTATTACTGTTTCCCCCATTCGCGTTGATCCAGGCGCTCCTATCATTCTTCATAAACGAGTGTCCAAGACCCTTAGCAGTCACTCTGGTTATTCCGAAACTTTCCCAACCCCCAGCTTGGTGGCCCCTATTACTGTCAAAATCAGAAATGTCACCCCTGGGGAAAGTAGGAGACCCGGATATTATTAAAGTTCCATCAAAGGCGCGCTATGTAGCAAAGCCACTGGCCCATAACCTGTATGCTTCAAGATTAATCCTTCGTTAAAGTTTTGTAACTAGCAGACTCGTCTCTCCTTCTTTTGCAGGGGAAAGAGGCTCTGAACACCCCCGACTTCTTTGGGCTCCAGTCAAGGGTAGATTCTCTCATGGCCTCCCATAGGAACTCAATCTACCAAATCGAGAAAATCAGATTTAAACTGCGAACTCAATCTCTTCTTAAGCCGTCTATGTAAAAGCATAGCCGACTCCACGCCCAATGATATCTGCCTATTTCTTGCCCACAAAGACGCCCGGGGAAAAACGCCCGTGCACAACACAAATTGTCCCCATATAGGACAAAAGAAACCACCCTGTTCTTGCCCTAGAAGGCTGGCATTCTGCACCGTAGTTTCTAAAACGGCCCAACTGAAAGCAATCTTCCATAGTATGGGAAAACATCATGACTGGCTTGGGGACTCCGGTAACCCGGTCTGTTCAGATACAGTCAATGCTTACATGAAACAAATAAAAACAGAGCAAAGTATTGGTCACACCTCCCAAGCCCAAGCTAAACCGTTACTCACCTCAAAACTGTCCTTAATTGCACAGTATATAGATAGCCACATAGCTGACTCGGAAGACCCAAAATCTCGATTCATCCTTGCAAGGGACCAAGCTCTATGAAAACTTATGTTTTTTGGAGGTGATCGCGCACACGATTTAGGCCTTATGCTCACTCAGGAAATTCGGATTCTACCTAACCACAGCGGTTATGCAATAAAACACACATGGGGGAAGACCCACAGGCTAAATAGCCCAAACGCTTTCTCTATTTACAAGAACCCTGATGAACTCCTTTGTCCCGTAATTGGTCTTGACACTTATTTGTTATTACTTAATGTAATGTTTGTAGTAATATAATTACCAAAATGTTGTGTCACTGTAACGTCCTGATAATATTATATCCAAAGCTTTGTGTTAAATAGTGTTGTATCAATAAAACGTCCAAATATCGTGATATAATAACAAAGTGATAATATCATGTTCAAGATGTCGTGTTACTATGTGCTAAATTAACCAAAATTTAATATTGTGTTGGAATAATGTTGTAATAATAAATTGTCTAAATTGTCGTGTGTTATAATATTGTGATAATTTAATAACCGAACTGTTCTGTTACAATAAATCCCTGTTTACAGCATCTACAACTGGTTTTCCTTCGTGTCCTTTCCCTCACTTAGTCTCTTTGTCGTATCGGGCCCATTTTTTGAGGCAGGGTGTACCCTCAGTATCCCCTGCTGTTCTGACTTTGTAATGGACTTCAAAAGGGAAGGGGCTCTCAAAATGCGAATGCCATTCCAGCAGGGAATTCTTTCGGGAACACCCTGTAGAAATGGGGTTGTAAGAGGTGGGGATGTAAGAAGTGGGAAGTGGGGTTGTAAGAACTGGGGATGTAAGAGTTGGGATTGAAATACTTGGCCATATATCGAATACATTAGACCAGGAGGTGTCGGGAACGTCGGAGGGAAAGTTAGCCATTTCCCCCAAACCTAAGGACGGACACGCGACCACACCGTGTCAAGCTTTGGATACATTATTATCCAAAGCGTGATGACGTAACAGTCGCGTGAAGTCCGTATAATCCTCAGTTTGTTGTTGGAAGCATCCAGGGCGGAGCTCTATGGGTAAGGCGGCCGGGATGACAGTTAACTAATCTAAGAGGGGAGCTCCATTGTTGGAGAGTGGAACAGATAAAGCTCACCCACCCTCCCACCCTATCCAATCACGTTTCGACACTGGTGCAAGTTGTGCGTTCGTCCAAGTTAGCCATTTCCCCCAAACCTAAGGACGGACACGCGACCACACCGTGTCAAGCTTTGGATACATTATTATCATTTAGGATTAATACTTATTAAAGGTAATATCATACTTATACAGATTTGTGGGCAAAAATATCAAGGAAGATATAGTAACAGTAATCTGTGAAAATTTCAGTCCCATACGGTGCCCACTTTTTGAGAAAACAGTGAAAAAGTGCCACAGTATTTCTTAAGTCTTTTCTCTTTTATTTTTGATCTTCTAAAAGATCAAAAATATGTTCAGTCATTGTTTGATTAATTTCTGGATAAATACACCATTTCAGGTGGAAAAATTGTAACGGTAGGCTTCTACTAGCATCATCTTCTTACCCTGAAAGTTATACATAAATCTGTGAACATGTCTGTTTTGGTCTCTTACCAAAGTATGATACTACCTTTAATAGCGACAAAACTGCTCCAACAAAGGACAAGATCTGCGAACTAAACTTGGGCTTGCTAAACTTGGGCTAAAAAGTAGCTTGCTTACTGTACGGTACGGACACGTGTACTGTATGTACACAGGTAGTTGCATTGGCACAGACTAGCCCAATGGTTATTTTCTGTCTCTCTGTGACGTTTTGGGGTCAATCCATAGAGCTTTATTAAAATTACTAGAGCACTAGCTCCGCATTCTCCGTGCGTAGATGCTTTGAAGCCGTCCTGGGCGCAATCATTTTTAATTTGAGTGCGTGTCTGTGGAACAAGAACACTTGGACTGGAATGCCTTTCGAAGGGTGTACTCTACCGGTATATGCAACGCACAATTACGCGCGAACGGTACCAGTAGCGCACCTTGATGACGCATGCAATCATTGTGTGACTGACGTGCAGAGCTTGTGCGCACACTGCGCAAAATGAAACACTCCTTTATCAAACGTGCGTCGGATTTTGGCCGCATTGGGCTTCTATAACGCGCCTGTATAGAAAACAACGCAGATATGCAAATGAACGTACAAAAAACTAACAAAATTTTGCGTTTTCCATAGGTTTGTGCACAAACATGGATGTGCCCAGCAGGCATAACTTTATACATGAAGCTAGTGCTCTAGTAATTTTAATATAGCTCTATGGGTGAATCGCATGTCATGAATACGTAATGAGTGTTTCTGAAAAAGGCAAGGAGGGGTTCGCTGAATACCGTGGTTTTAGAATCTTTTTAACAACAAAAGCAAAATGCTGTGTTTTTACAACAAAAGCAAAAAAAAAGCATATATGCTATGTCATATATTTGTGTATATTATGTAAGATGGTTATATCACCTATTGTATAAAGTCTATACTTTGGAAAATGAGCGGGCTTTAGACTAGCTCTAAAACCAATCAAGTCAAATAAGGAATCAGGAGTGAGTGTGTGTGGGGGATGTCCTGGAGAAAAGCAGCTGCAGGGTTTCTTCTTACTACATGTACCTCAATTACTACCTTCTTATAAAAACTATGCTAGGTACCTGGCCTGTGTGATAAGCTCTCGCGTAGTTCATTCACATGTTTACTAACAAGTTCCATCTGGTTTCACATCTTAACTTCTACTCATAAGACAGATTTAATCTTACTTCCTAAACATGAGCAACAATGTTAATCATAAAGCACCGGCTGGTCAATGCATCAATAATCATTTCTGAAACTTTTGAAAATGCAGTCTTTACCTCTGTTTCATTATTGAGATTCCAGAGGTCTAGTTTTCCCATTCCATCAACTGTAGCAAACAAGGCTGGATGCACTGGAGACCACTGAACATCATACACATAGTCACTGTTGTCTTCAAATGAGTACAAAGGCTTGGATTGCTGTAACGTATCAATATACAAGGTAAGTAATCAAATAATCAATTCAAATGATCCATATTACATATTATAAGCTGTGGCTTTCTTGTCGTTTTGGGGGGTCATTTTTCTGTCCTTTTTGGCTGTTCATAGATACATCACCTAACAAAGGAGACACATGCTTGTCACTGTTTGTAAGCCACAAGCTTTTATTAAAAGATTGCCAGAGGTTTTGTTTTCACTGCTTCTATGAACCTCAAAGGTCTTATGAAATCAAACTGTTTTTGATAATAGGAAATCCTGCTGAGATATATCCATACTCAAGCATAAACACAATTTGGCTGATTATTCCCCCTAAGGGGATGGATTAATGAGTGAATAAGCCAAAAACTGCTACTATATCCATTATTTTGATGACTCTCTTGTGCATAGTAGGATTGAAGACTTATGAACTTAAAGATGCACTCATGGGAATGGTATAGATTATCAGCTAAAATGATGATAATATATGTAAGGATCACAAGACTGTTTGCAATGAGTGAATGTATTCATAATCCATTTAAACTTTAGGTCACTCACAAAGTCAAAAAAAAATTCAAACTCCTTATTATGTGTCCTTCCTCAACCATTCAATATAAAAAAATATCAAATTAATGCAAAGTGTACTATTCTACTGTTTGTTCAGGAGAAAATACCATTTGGTTTGTTTTGATTACCTTTAGACTCCATAATTTAATAGTCCAATCAAACGATGAAGACAAAAAGAGATGAGAGAAGTCCAATTGTCCTTGGACATGATGGCAGTCAATACCAGTAACTGGACCTTGATGAGCTTCATATGCTTCATTGATGCCGGCTTTACTAAAAAATAAAGACAGACATTAACAATGGAACATTTATAATCTATTCTGTGAAAGTGAGATAATTTTGCTGATGTGCCTGAATCATCAGAAAGAATATATTGTAAGCTTAATATGACACCGTGCTTTACAGCGCAGCACTACATAACTACTGTCCATGCTAATATTGCCCTATGACTTCTGTCCATTTAGCAGTAATCATGATTGGGTAATGTGTTTGCGACATCAAGTTTCCATGTATAAATTGTATATAGAAGATTGTCCGGTATGTTTTTTTCTGCTTTAAGACACCCATTTACCTTTAGAGGATAATGGCAAATGTATATCCATCCAACTACTACCAAAACCTGAATCTCCTAAAATTGAATGAATGATATTACAACATGTACAAGGTGGATAACAGAACAAAATGGTATCTAATCAAACTTATCAGCTTGTACTCAATTATCATGTTTTACTTGTCCCTGCATCCCTTTACACTGGATGACAGGTGACATTTTGGTTTACATTGGTTAACCAATGAATTCTCTCAGTGCCTTAATCTTTAATCTTACGCTGTGGTATAGGTAAATATTCTGCATTGCTGTTACTACTGTTCTAACCTTCCATGTCTACATGCAGTGTAAACAGACCCATCCTCACTACCAACTACAAAGTTATTGACATCATTGCTGGGAAATGTCATGCTAGTCACTGCTACTGATTTAGACTGCTTGTAGTGGAGCTCCATACTGTCCTACATAGTAAGAAAAACAAACACAACTAGTGTTAATGGCTGTTTGAAACAGCACATAAGGCTTTTCCGCATATGATATATATTGCTTGTCAATCAGATCGAATTGTGCCATTACAAAGACCTTCCCTTACATTGACATTTGGCGAAAAGAATCATGATCATAGAAGCTCTTATCACTTTTAAATGACAAGCTACTTCCTGTTTGACCGGAAGTAGAGGTCACAGAGGTCAAGCTATGTGTCACAAAGACAGATCTTGCCTAACATTGATATTTACTGAAAGAATCATGATTTAAGCTCTTACCACTTTTAAATGAGGAGCAACTTCCTGTTTGACCGGAAGCAAAAGTCACCGAGGTCAAGTTATGTATCACAATGAAAGACCTTGGCTAACATTGACTTGTGGTGAAAGAATCATGATCCTAGCTCTTACCACTTTTAAATGAGGGGCTACTTCCTGTTTGACCGGAAGTAGAGGTCACAGGGGTCAACCAATGTGTCACAAAGAAAGACCTGGCCTAACATTCACTTTTGGTGAAAGAATCATGATCCTAGCTCTTACCACTTTTAAATGACAAGCTACTTCCTGTTTGACCGGAAGTAGAGGTCACAGAGGTCAAGCTATGTGTCACAAAGACAGATCTTGCCTAACATTGATATTTACTGAAAGAATCATGATTTAAGCTCTTACCACTTTTAAATGAGGAGCAACTTCCTGTTTGACCGGAAGCAAAAGTCACCGAGGTCAAGTTATGTATCACAATGAAAGACCTTGGCTAACATTGACTTGTGGTGAAAGAATCATGATCCTAGCTCTTACCACTTTTAAATGAGGGGCTACTTCCTGTTTGACCGGAAGTAGAGGTCACAGGGGTCAACCAATGTGTCACAAAGAAAGACCTGGCCTAACATTCACTTTTGGTGAAAGAATCATGATCCTAGCTCTTACCACTTTTAAATGAGGAGCTACTTCCTGTGTGACCGGAAGTAGAGGTCACAGAGGTCAAGCAATGTGTCACAAAGAAAGACCCTGCCTAACAATCACTTTTGGTGAAAGAATCAACTTAATAATTCAAAGCGTTGATTTTTAAAGATGTTGATTATTAAATTCAAATCGCTGCCTAACAATCGGCCTAACATTCACTTTTGGTGAAAGAATCATGATCCTAGCTCTTACCACTTTTAAATGAGGAGCTACTTCCTGTGTGACCAGAAGTAGAGGTCACAGATGTCAAGCAATGTGTCTCTAAGAAAGACCCTGTCTAACAATCACGTTTGGTGAAAAAATCAACTTAATATCTCAAACCGTTGATTTTTTGTTGATTTTTAAAATAACATACTGACACCACCGCAGTTTCTTGTTTTAATCCAAAGAGGGCGCCATGCATTACTTATTGAAAGTGGTCTAAGTAAATTGTTGCGCATGCGTGGTTGTCTTGTCAAAACAGCATTTACGCTGGCAACTATGACAAGGACGTGAAGGTGAATACGGCATTTATAACCCAGGCAATCCAACTCGTGCGCGTGCCTGGCATTTAAATGACCAATTTACGTACAGAGCTAGCTCTGTACAAGTCAATGGGATAGCATGAAAAAGATTTTAAAAAATCATAAAAAATCAAATGATGACGCTATCTTGACGTAACTTCATAATTACGATCCCCAAGCTCCATTTCCCCCACCTACCAATTTTCGAGGCGATCGGCCGTTCCTACTATGTGTTATAAAAATCGAATTTTTTATGACGTTATGATGACGTCACAGAATTTTTGTCTATGCAGTGTTTATCTATGGTGTATGCTGAAGAATTATCAAAAAGAAATTCAAAGATATCTTGTTTCGTTTACTAGATATCGTTAAACGAACTTTAATGACCCCAAATTTCAATAAATCATAAAAAATCAGGGAATGACTTCATGATGCGTCATTGCAATTTTTCGATATAACACTTCCCGACTTAGATACATACCTAGTTTCAACTTAATCGGACTTAGGGTTCGTTCATAATTGATGTCTGAAGTTTGCCCCTTTAAGACACTGTCACGTGACACCTGATGACGTCATGATAGCGAAAAGTTTCGGGAGACAACTACCCTATATGGACTTCCTTCAGACTAAGTTTGATGAAAATCGGCAGTTTAAAAGTAGCCAAAGTGCCACCGAGAAAAAGTCTATGGTAACTCAAGCGACAAGAAGAAGAGGGAAGAAAACAAAAAATCAGAACAAAAACAATACCTTTTCCGATTAAAATCAGAAAAGCCAATAAAATCGGAAAAGCCAATAAAAGGATCCATTATTAAGGCTACTGGCTTTAAATAATGATATTTGGTAATTGTAAAATTCCTATATTACCATTCTGTAAAGCCAGGTTTTCCTGTCCACTTCATTCACTTTTAAAAATGATGAAAATAACATTTATTAAGCTCCTCAATTATCAGTTTGGATGCTTCCATTTGAATAGGATGTGGCCACATATCACACTTTAAAGGTAGTATCACACTTTGGTAGCAGAGTTCACAGATTTATGTATAACTTACAGGGTATAAAGATGGTGATGGTAAAAACATACCGTTAAAATGTTCTGCCTGAAATGGTGTATTTATCCAGAAAAAGGGTCAAACCAATGACCAAAAACAATTTTGATCTTTTAAAGACAAAAAATAACAGTGAAACGAATGAATAATAATCTGTGGACGTTTTCGCTGTTTTCTCAAAAGCGGGCAACGTATGGGACTGAAATTTTCACAGATGACTGTATCCTCCTAGATATTTTTGCCCACGAATCTGCATTTCTTTGACAAAAACAAAAGTATGAAATTTGGTAGCATACCGAAACAGAAATCTTCACAAATTTACCTATAACCTACAGGGTATAAAAATGGTGACTAACTAACTCTAGACTAACTACCGGTCCAAGATTTTGAGGGTGTCTAATTGATTTTCAACACTGAAGTTCACCTAAAGAATCAAAACTGTCTTTCTTTTACTAATTTCTGGATAAATACACCATTTCAGGCAGAAATATTTTAATGGTATGTTCCTACCAGCACCATCTCCATATCCTGAAAGTAAAACGTAAATGTGTGAACAAATGTGTCACCCACGTCCATAATTGTAGGACTACACTACAGATAGCAAGACAGACGTAAATCTACTCCTAGTATCAAGTTATGAATGAAGAAGATAAAAACAAACATATATGTACAGTACATTGTACATTTCACGACACACAAGTTTAAAGTATCAGCATCACCACACTGCAGCAAGCTTATTGTCACATGCGTCTGTGGTTGTCTTTTCAATCAATATTAAAAGTTTGTGAACACTATACAGGATGTAATGTGTATTCAAACTTTTTTGTTTTTAATATTCATATTTGGGTTTTCCACATCAGCGAAAAACCTTTTTTTGTTCTGCTTTTGGCTTTTCCGTGTGTAACGGACATTTTTCTTCACCAAACATAAGAATTTCACCTCACTTTGCGTTTTTGCCCACCCCATTAAAATTGGGGTGGGCGGCAATGTGAAGCTAAAAATTAATTGTAAATGGCCTGAATTCAATGTTCTCAGTATTTTCATGCGTCTTTTGGAGAGTTCTGGACAATCGCCATACTTAAAGCATGTACAAAAGTTTTCAGAAGACAGGCAGTTTGCTGCCCTCTATCAACAGCCGGCTCCAAAAGTCTCCCATTGAAAATTGAAATTCACTTTTTATATTAAAATCCAGATTTTTCTTACTCGCCTGAAATACACAAAAGTTTGTGCACCCCACCAGCTTTGCAAAAACACAATATTTTTTAACACGTTGACCGTGCCTGTTTTTAACAGCTTGAGTGGTGCCAACTACATGTACAATGTCAACCAGGCATTAGCAACAAGTACTAGGAAAATATGCGCCAGGGAGTTGCAATCTTCCTCCATGAATGTATTACAAAACTCCAGGCAACTGGGTTGATCTGGTCGGACTAAAACTGCTTGATATTTTGTGGCTGTTAAACCATCAAAGGTTGAAATGAAAGCATCCAGTTTGTATAGGGGCACTCTCATACAGTTCTATCATTATCAAGCACTCAGCTCCACATAATCACAGCTCTGAATTTACTTTGTTCAGTCTAAACTTCGCAATAACAATGACTTGTCCATAGTGGGCAAGTATTGTGGTGTGCCACATGAGGCAAGTATTTCAGGCCTTGTTTCATTGCTAGGTTGGGTCGTCAATTTCAGCTTACTTCTTTATGTAATAAACCAGCGACTTGAAAAACTATGCAAAAGAGCCAACGCTTTGTATCCAAGAGTGTTTTTTTGTGCAGGAATAATAAAAATGATAATAATACAAAATAACCAGTTAGTTAATTTGATTGAAATACAGTATATCACCTGTGGCTGGGAAAGCATATCCAAACTCCATGAACACATCTTGCCATCGGTAGACACACTTATTAGATTGTGTGCATTCTGAGTACCCACAACATTCACGCAGTACACAGGGTGCTGTGGATACACATACAAATGTTCTATTTAATATGGAATATTCACAATATAATCTAAGGAAAAAAATTATTTATGTTTATGCAATACAAAAACTAGCAATATTTAAAGCGAACCACCAAAAAGACTCCTGATACCCTGAACAAATTCCCCTTTCAGCTAAATAAATCATGATCCCTGAAAAGATCTGCATCCTCTGAAAACATTCCTATTGTGATAAAAATCTAGATCCCTGAAAAGTCTTCATTTCCGATAAAAATGATTAATCACAAAAATGCCTGATCCTTTGAAACAAATCCAATCCCCTGTCCCTATCCCAGTCCTTAGAATAAAAACTGATCCCCATAAAAAATCCCTATCCCCAGAAAAATGTCATATCCTTAAAAAATTTAAAGAAATCCAGACACCCTGAAAATAGCCGGATACTTTCAAAAACCTGACACTTTTTTATGCCACCACACCCCTGAAAAAACCCAATCCCGATAAAATCCCAATTAACCTGATACTTTGGGAAAAAATCATTCCTGTTTATGTGATGCTTTGTAATGGTTCCATGTTCATTTTGTCGTAAGAAAGCTTGCTTTCTCAGCTTAACTAGAACAGCAAAGCTGTCATGGCTCACTGCAGCCTTACGTGCAGTTACAAATATGATAGCAAATTAAAAAATGTATATAACAGCAGAATGAAGCACAAGAATCTAAATGTAGTAACCTCAGTAGAACAATAAAGTTTGAAATTCTAAACTCTGCATGCACAATGTACGATTTGATGATTAACATGTACACCCAGGGTGGAGTCTGCAAAATTATACTAAACACATTATACGTACCAATGAAAATATTTTGGAAGCTAGATGTAACATTATGCAGCATTTAATTTGGAAAAAAACAAAAACATATTCAACAAATTGAACACATTGACATATTCAACACTTACAGTGTGTGCAGCAGCTGATAATGGTGATCGTTGGACTGGTGTCCTCTTAGTACTACGGTTGTCCCATAGCACAATCTGACCAGAATAGGTTCCACCAATCACAAGGTTAGGATGAAAACGGGCAAATGCTGCTGACATCACTGCAGACTAAATGAAAATCAAACACCATAGTTACTTTGTATGTGCTAGCAGTTGAAAATAACAACTTGAAATTGCGACAATTGTGTGCGTGTGCACTGTTTACATAAAGACCGATTCTCAAAAGTCCCCCATTGGTCCCAGGGTAAACAGTATCAATTTTGTGTGGGAAAAAAATTGCTATAACATGGTGAAAATAATACCGCGGCTGTTTTTTTTTTTCAAATACCGTCGTAAAATGGTTAAAACAAGCTCCATTAAATCCTACACTGACAACTGCCTGTCTTTTTATCACCACTTTTCCAAGACAGATTAAAAAAATTGTACCAAAGAGCACAAAAACCATGCTTGGATAAGAAATCTAATTTCAAGTTTTCACCAAAGAGTAGTACTAGGCGTCTATTGAATTTTGAAAGTCGACTAGTCGTGGATGTAATAGTCGCGACAAGTCGACGTGTCAAGTTTTTAATTGCGCTATTGAAAATTATGTACCACAGCACAGACAGGGCACTGTGCATGTACACCCACACACGTGTACCAATGTTCAGTAAAATTACATTGTGCAGTATATAGTACTCCATGTGTGTGCAGTCTGGTTATTGCAAGGGTTTTCACGACTCTTCCATTATCATAAAAAGTATATGGTACAATTATTGTAAGAAATAAGCTTGGGACAGACAGGTGTATCTGTCCCGATTGTGTTTTCCCCAGATGCATTGGAATCTTGTTTTTTGCATCATCCACAAAACGTGTACACTACGGTGCACATGGTCTCTGCCGGAGTTAGGAAATTTCAGTTTACACAGCCACCCCTACCTATATAGTTGTGAGCTCTAACGACTGTTCTCGATACACAATGACGGTAAGGAGTTTCCCAGCACAGCGCTAATGAATTAATTATGCAAAAATAGATCGCATCAATTGGACAGTACAGACGTATTGCATATGCATAATCATTGCGTAGTTCGGTCTACGACCAATGGAATGATTGGAAAGGCTGAGTATAATGAATATTGAGCAACGGGCAACTAGTGTATAGAAGCAATGTTAGTCTGGAGCACCGCAGTGCATGTACACCCACCGTGTATCAGTGGCGTCACCAGCCTTTTGAGTCTGGGGGGGGCACTAGCAATTGTTGGGGGGGCACTACAATAATATATATTATATTTTTGTCACCAACCCAAATCTCAAATGGGGGGGCACGCGGGGGGGCACAAGGTTTTCCAGGGGGGGCACGACGCCACTGCCGTGTATGTGTAGTGTATGATGATACGTGGTGGCCAAAAGGACTGGATTCAGACTCCACAGATAAGCTCTGTGGATACATGCGTGGAAATGCGTGCTGTACATGTATATGCGCTGTTATTGCAGAGTGCCAGAAGAAAAGATAAGTGATTTTAGTTCCGTTGTGATGACCAGTTGAGCTTATCTCGCGACTCATTGTGTTAAAGTCATGGCCTGGCAACTAATCAGTTCTCGTTGAAACAATAGTCGAGTCATCAACTACTCTTCACTGGTCTCGACAAGTCGACTAGTTGGGTTTTCTGCCCAGCACTACTGAAGAGTATCATAACGATCAAATATCAATGGGAGACTTTTGGAGAGTCGGTCTTGAGTCAACAGCGTACGCGCACGCACGCGCACACACGCGCAATACAACGCGCGCATGCTCACAATTGCGCAAGCATGGTTTGCGCGTGTGCTGTTGACTCAAGACCGACCTTCCAAAAGTCTCCCATTGTGAGACATGGAAAGATAGAAAAGAAGTTGTGCTCTTATCAACATTGTCAGAGTAACAACAGAAAAGTCCATTTTGGAATGATACACTTTTCTTCTGTTGTTCAATCACTCACCTGAAAATGGAAAACGAACTCTGGTGAGGCTTCCTTGAATTTCATGTTCCACACCAATGCCACACCATCTGGCTCATGGGGAGACTCTTCATTGTTATTATAGGAGCCAACAACCAGCTCAGGAAACTATATTGAAAACAATGTCCACCATTCAGAATCAAGTAAACCCTTCAGTCTTAATAATGACTAGCTATGGAAGGTTAGTTTGACAAATACAGTATGGTTCTTCGTTATTGCATGTATTCTTACTCAAGAAATATGAGACCACACTACTTTTTATTCAGCAGATCCACACATGGGGTCACTATATTCCCTTACTGAACCAATGCATTGTTATATTAGATGAACATTTTGCTATTATTTTAAGTCTCCTCTTTTTGATTTTATTGAAGGAATGACCCCCATGACAGACAGAAAGGAGTTCTGTTAAAATTTGCACAATCACTTGCCAAACATGGCAAGTTTCGTGACTGATCACCTTTAATAATGCTCAATTCAAAGAGCTATACAATAAAGTCCAATTACTTCCTTCTTGACACTTTTGGATACAAAGAACAACCCAAAATTTGAAGCAATGTTTGTATGTTGCTGATCCATGCATACGACTACATTAACATCTACATTTTCCAGCTATAGCATACATACCTGTGTTGACCAATCTAGTGATGTAACAGTGCGATAACGAGACCAGCGTTCATCAAAAAACTGATAGTTCAATGACAGTTTGGCTCCAGCATCCTTGTCACTGGAACATGTAATTAAAAAAAAGAAACACTATTCTAGTATATTCTCATGTGCTGCACAAGCTCTGATTTGCTTATGTATAAACTATATTAAGAAAACTTTATGCGAACAAATGTGCCTTTAATCTTAATGTAACAATGTTCAAAGATGCACATTTCCTTATCTCTAGTAGTTCGTTTTTCCAAACTTTCGGGGCTCTGCATGAAAATGCCCGATCTCCCAACATTATTTTAGGACATGGGATTTGCAATAGCAAAGTGTCTTAGGAGCTACAAAGATTTTGCTGTAAGAAGTTCCATTACCTTATAACTGATTCTCCCCAAATATGGAAAATTCATTTATTTACACTTTTAAACTCAAAACCAATTTATTTCCTTATTAAAATGAAGAGGTCATGTTTTATCATGTTTATACTAAGATTAAGCTTTTGTTGGTAACAAAATAATAAAAACGCTAGAAATATATTCCTTACATTTTAAAGTTACTAGGACCTATCATACTTTGGTAGCATACCGAAACAGAAAGCTTCACAGATTTACCTATACCTTGCAAGATATCAAGATGGCGACGGTAGAAATATACTGTTAAAATCGTTCCAGAAATTGTTATGACCAAAAACAATTTTGATCTTTTACAGATCAAAAATAACGGTGAAAAGATTTGAAAAATACTGTTTTTGAAAAGTGAACAAGGAAATATTGGAGCGGGATTCGAACCGGCGACCTCCTGAATACCGTACAGGCTCTCTAACAACTGAGCCATCCAGCCCTACGTTGGCAATGACCCCAATAGTCAATTATCTTTGTTTGTTTGGAAGTCAGAAGCCTTCCGCGCACACACCGCCATACCCCCAAGGATCATTTCATCGATACGTGCAGCAATGCTGCAACCTGAGAGCGGTGCATGGGGGATCACTCAAAGAGGGATACAACTTTTTAATTAATATGATCATCAAATAACCACAAGGGAAACGGACTGAATCTAAAGTCATTGAAAAGTGAACAAAGAAAAATTGACTGGATCGGGATTTGAACTGGTGACCTGAGCCATCTAGCCCTACATCATCGCTAAATGCAGCAATGCTGCAACCTAAGAATTTAATTAATGCATTAATGCGCGTATCGAGGAAATAATCCCTGGGGTATGACGGTGTGCATGGTTTCACTGCTTCTGACTGCCAAACGAACAAAGATATTTGACTATTTGGGGTCACCAAAAAACGTAGGGCTGGATGGCTCAGTTGGGAGAGCGTCTGTACGGTATTCTCGACGTGAAACGGCTGGTTTTCTTTTTTTTTGAGGGTTTGAGGCCTAAATGCCGTGTTTTTATTATTATTATTATTATTATTATCGGAAATGTCGGAACAAATTAAAATTTCATTTTAATCTTTAGTTTGTACCTGATTTAAACCTACACGTAAAAATGGGTGATTTAACATAGAATGACCCAAATGCACGACAAGAAGAATGAAGCTCTAAGTAGGACTTTTTTGTTATGTTTTTACTAACCCTTCACCATCTTCATCTCCCTTGCCACGATAGTCTATGTAAATATTCTTCTCCTCTATCAGAGCTCTTTCCATGACCTTACTGCTTTGGCTGAAGAAATTCATGAAGTCCTCTGATGCTAAGATCTGGTCAATTTCTTCCTCAGTCAGTTCTTCAACTGAAAACATAAAATAATTATTAGTGGCAAAAAATATAGCTTTTGCATGATTAAATGAGTGTGGCTCTAAAGGAGATCCGGTAAGACTCTGGAGAGTGGGAGTCTCTTAATGATGGGCAGATGCACACATAGTCAACGTTTGAACCGCTTTAAAATTAACCATCTGGTTTCAAAATGTCAAAAACAGTATAACAAAACCAAAATATAAAAAAGTACTCATTGTGCGTTTGCCTAATGCTAAACAAGCCCAATGTGTAGACTGTACAATACTTGAATTTCAGTCAATTATTTTGTCCATTTTGCCATCGCATGAAAGAAGACGTAAACATTGTGCACGATGCATCATGCACACCGCATGCACACCGCATGGCTGCAGTATTGCATCCAGAAATTTCTACGATTGGTACCCACGCTGCACCATTCGAGGCATACAAACATGCACCAGCAAAGTACACAGTCGCAAATTCGCAATCGGGCTGTATGTGCAAGCTTACATGTCGCACGTACAATGTGTGTATTTGGTGCAGTCAAGTCGCGCTAGTACTGTGGGTCGCGGTCACCTTCGGTGCAGATTTTATGGTAAGAAATGTGACGTGTCACGCTCAGCAAGTCATGAGCGACTCTGACTGATTATTCTGTAAGGTTGCCGGCACCGGCACCAAAACATTGTAAGATTCCTGAACACGCACGTAGATCGAGACCAGAAACTAACATACTATAATACGATCGATGTAGCATGTTTTACACACTTTTCCAACAGCGCTATGAATCCATTGATCATGCACATTATTGACAAGTGCGAGCTAGCGCTGTCATTCATTTTTTTAAATCGGAGCTCGGACAACCGAGCAGTGTCCGGTTTTCAAAAGCTCCGATAATGCACAGCACTATCCAAAATGTTGAGTTACCGGCTCTTCTCTGATCCACACTGATTCGTAAAAAAGTTATACATGTTATAAAAGTATACATGGTATCACCACAAACATCCTAGCCAATGCAGAATGGGAGAAATGACAACAGTCAAGAGATTTCTGGTGATTTCTGGTAATTATATGATGAAGAATTATATCAACATTTACCTTTTTGGTCTTCTTTTTCTTCCTCAACTGGTGGTGCTTCTGTGACAGGAATAACTGCAGGTACTGGATTCATAGGCATATCATCATCTTCATCTGTACATAACAAACACATGATCTCAAATAAATTTTCTTTGAAGCTTTTCAGTTTCTATGTGAACATCTGCTGATTAAAAATATCACAAAACTCCCAAAAGAGAATGACAAATGGTTTGAGCAGGATTGGAAACATATGGAAACAGAAATGTTCACAGATTTATAACTTTGCAGGGTATATAAAGATGGTGCTGGTAGAATTATACCGTTAAAATATTTCAGCCTGAAATGGTGTATTTATCCAGAAATTTATAAAACAAAGACGAAAAATAGTTTTGATCTCGGGGTAAGATCAAAACCGTTCTTTATGTTTTATAAAAAAGATTGAGTCGGGTTTTCGCTATTTTCTCGTGACTTAGATTTTCGATTGAGCTCAAATTTTCAGGTTTATCATTTCATGTACATGATGGACCAGACAAAGTGTGGGTGCTGTTCTGTGACCTTTAATCATCAAATAACCACAAGAAAAACTGAAAGGATTAATTTATGTCATTGAAAAGTGAACAAAGAAAATTTGCAATCCCTGGAATACCGTACCGTATTCAATGTATTAACATAATGCAGTTTTCTAATCTTACATATTGTACATTATTAACTACCCTTAATACCCTTAGTACACGCCACATCTGCTTATAAAACACATCCCCAACTTTTGACAAAACAATTAGACATATAATTGTCTAGCACTCATTTTTCTCCACTCATTGTTACATGTACTTTGTATTTCAAATTATAGATGCAAATTAAAATTTAAGAGAAATAAAAGCAAAGAATTCCTCAATCCAACTAAACAGCAATGCTCTGCCTGAATTTGCAACAAGCCAAAGTGCACTTGGCTGCCATGTTATGCCACAAATCCAGATATGGCAGCCTATCATCATATTGTGCACATGTACAAACAGTATACAATTTCTACTATAGCACAGGAACCGTAAAAAGCGTGTCTCTGGTTCTCTACATATTCAGCAGACACTATATTCACATTCCATATGATGTACTTCAATTCCACTCTGATATTTTAAAATTTGTGTGTGATGAACATGTTGTGCAAGTGTTGAGTGTCGAACTAATTATGACCATAACTACTCGATAGCAAGTCTATCTGCATTTTCCTTGCACAAAATGCCTACACATTGCACATGTTCGCGACTACGTAGAGCCGACATAGCGCGTTACATATTTTGTCTCTGGAACATGCATGCACAGTGTACGTCCACAGCCACTCATGTGTACAAATATGTTGTATTGCAGTGCTTCGATCGTGTTTTCATATGCTATTTTCGGAGTCAGAAAAAGAGATCGCACCTAGTTTTACTTGGCCTATCGTTCAAGTATCTAAATTTGTGATTTATTATTATCTTTCAGGAATTATTTGCTAAATTTTGAGCCAATTGGTGTCCTTTCATTTTCAGTGAATGTTGGGCGGTTTTTGTCACTGCTGCTATCACTGGTCAAGCATGGCATGCCCTACAAAGGAATACTCCGCTTGTTGGTGTACTACTGAAACAAAAAGCCGCACAGCTACATTTTGTATCCCTACTCGTTCAGCAATGGTTTGATTGACGGATTATTAGTGCAAGCTCACTCAATTGAGTGAGTCAGACATCATGCTAAAAATACAATGCACAATGAATAGGGCATGAGCATGTATATCTCATTCTGCCAAAAGATATATCTCATGATTATTGCTAACATATCTGTTATCTGCCCTGACAGCTATTTCTCCACTCTGTGCAGGAATGCCTGCTGTACAATGTGGCATATAGATCATCCACCTGGGGTTATTTTATTTTCAAGAAACCTTACCCATTAACCTTGGTGAAACTGAAAGTTTGGGACTTGACATGTTATCCGTAAAGAAATGGTTAATCTCATTTTATGTTGATGTGATTGAATTTTTATTCAAAAATAATCCATTCCATAATCCATCCAAAATTTCTCAGTACTTCTGGACTATTAACTTTGGGGCTAAATCTAATCATGTTCAGCCAGCCTCAAAGTTTTGTGGGAGTCCCACTTCCATGCTCTGAGGGGGTTCTTTAATATCAAAGGGAGCATATAGGATTTGCAAGGCCGCCAAAACAAAAACAATTATTGAGTTTGGACTCAACAGTTCCCAACAGTTGGGAAATCTTGGTTGATCAGATGCTGGATTTTTCAAGCAAATCAAGATTTAGTGTCTTTTCCAAAGATCGTTCGTCCGAATGAGTAAACTATTACGAATGATTAAACTATTCTTCATGTTTTATAAGAAAAATCAAGTCGGGTTTTCGCTAGTTTCTCGTGACTCAGATGTCCGATTGAGCTCAAATTTTCACAGGTTTATTATTCCATGTACATGTTTGATCAGACAAAGTACATGTATGAGTGCAGTCCTGTGACCTTTACCAATCATGTATTGTACCTTTAAGCACCACCTAGACTGTGTTTACACTTGATAGCGCAAAAGAGGATCTGACTCTCCCAGCACTAGCTGTTGTATAACCCAAGCTCAAACTTTTGCAGCTATCGTATGGATTTTAGATTTGACTCTTTAAATCCTCACAAGAGTCGTGGTGATGTGATCTGCTTCAGGTTTGGGATTCGATGAATAAATTCCTTTTCCATTTATTGACTACATTTTCACTGGCACATTGGTGCTGAGAAGCATCACGCAAGGTAATGAACACTATGAAGACCTCCTCACCACCATCAACAAGAGGAAATTGAATTGGTACGGCCATGTCACAAGATCTGACAGCCCATCAAAGATCATTCTGCAAGGCACAGTTCAAGAAGGCAGGAAAAGAGGTAGATAGAAAAAGTGGGTGGAGAATATAATGGAATGGAATGGAAAATCCTTCACAGAAATGCAGGCACTGGCACAGGATTGGGAGAGGTGGAAAAGACTGGTGTTCATCTCAACACAGCGCCCCCACGACCACCCCAGTCAAGGGACCGATGACGATAATGATGATTGGAAAACAGTGCATTATGCTGTAGGTGTTACTGTTACTGTACTGTTTCAAATTGCAAACAATTTCAGACAAGATTGAGAGTTGCATGCTTCAGTGTACTGAAAAGTTTAAGGATGAAATCATTTTCGCAAACACTGTCAAGCAAGCAACATAATATGATTCACTTTACCCAAATTTAAATGAAAAGAAAGAAATGAAAAGGCAAAATTGTGATTAAACCCATGCAAACATAAAAGCAACAGAGCAATTGCACTACAATGCAAACATACACTACTTGATATACACCTGGTTCAAGTTAAAAACAAAACAAAAACAATCATTCGTACACTGACTGACCATGTAATGCACCTTTTCAATATACATTTTCAATACAAATACTTTGTTTTGAAATGAATGAAACTGAAACCTTTGAAGCTACAAAGGAATGATGTTGTCTGGACTGATAAAATAGCAATATGCAATGCATTGACAAGAACTGTTATTCAATATCATATGGCACATGATGCATTGTCCCTTCCATGTCTTGGTTTGTAATAACCATAAGTTGGTCAGCATTTGATATGAACCAGCATGATTAACACAATTACAAGCTAAATTTCTGCTACACATGTAGCTTCAATAGGCATATGATAATGGCAATACACTCAACGTTTCTGGGAACATTAAGTTCATGTAGCTTTATAGTCCATTACTTAGTTTTTATATCCTGCCTGTGATTTTGGTTAAGACTTACAAACTATCACCAACATAGATTTGAGGCTTTGCATGGTGACAATTGGTATGTGGATCGGTTTGCGGAAACACCATGTAATTATCGTTCACACTTTCGCACTTTTGTCTCCTGATGAGAACTAGAGCAGACTAGTTGAAACGTTGAGACCTAATTGCGAGAAGTGCGAACGATATAGAAGTGTGAACGATATAGAAGTGCAAAAGTACGAACGATAATTACATGGTGTTTCCACAAACCGATCCACATATCCCCAACATAATTATTTATTTGTTAAAATCCAGAAAAACTACATTAAACTGCCAAAATGTATCCCCAAATGTAAGTGAAACCTACTGAATTCATCTTTTGAAAACATTCCCATTTGTACACAGGTTACTTGAAGATGTTGACTATTTATTTTGCTCATAGTGATATTTGTAAATGATGAATTGTTAACCCCCACAAATAATCCAAATCTGTCCATGGTTGTTCTCAAGCAGACATATATCAAGTGTGTCCTATACATCATGCCTAACTGGGGGTTGATGGGGGTGTACATTGCCACTAACAAGCTTGGAACTTCTTTATCAATACATCTGCAACAAACATAATGGACATTTTGCTGACATAAATTTGGTCATTTGTATGGGAAAAAGCAATACTGCTTGGGTGGATTTGAAAAGTGATAAGAATCACATCCCACAGTGGTTAAAGACCTACCCCATTACCACAGTCACCATAAATATACACTGTATGGAAACAAATGGCACACATTTTCTTACTGTACAATTTGTGGAGAAAAATCTCCACAAATTTCAAATGGCAATTTGAAAATTACAAAACCACTTTTTATTTTGATAAAACTCCCAAGGAATGTGTGCAAGTCTACAGGATGACTCATGCAGCCATGGACCAAATACACATTTACTCTCCCAGAACCAATTTACCAAGCAGTTAAATCAAGTAAAAAAGAAAACAAATTTACATTAAAATTTAACAAATAATGAAGAAGTTCTTTTACCAATTGAATGAATTCCCCCCACCCCAAAAAAAAAAAAATCAATCTGAATGAGCTAACACTCTAATTTTTCAGAGGCTTTTTCAAAACCAATAATATATTTTATAAATCAAACATCTTTTTGACTTGAATACAATTTCCCAAAGCAAATGGATTTCCAAAAACCTAATAGTTTTTCGATTTGAAAGTAATTTCTCAGTAACGAATCCCTTCACTAATTGAATGCATGTTTGTATAGGCAAAAGAAAACCATCTGTCAGTTTTGCGTTATTCTCAGGTATTTCTTCCAACTTACTCCTTCCTTCTGCTTCTTAAAAAACCTCTGACATTTTTGACAGCCTTTGGGTCGGATTTTGCAAATTACCCAAGCCTTTAATTGAACTGATAGTCTTGGATCATTTGGATTATTAAATGTGATAGGGTTTTTGCTTTTTAGAAAGCATGCATCAGAATGGTACAAAAAGAAGAGGTGTTCTAAAACACCTCCTTCTAAACACTGCATAGTTAGCTTTAAAACATGTTGTACAAAATATCCCTTGCTATAAAAAATCTTTTTCACTTGCTATCTACTTCATACATTTTTAACAACACATTTTTGTTTGTGTACAGCAATGATTGAATATTTTGGTTCCTTTTGTCCTCCTTTCATAATACATAAATGCTGCATAAATGGATAGAAACTTAATATAATCATCACATAAACACGAGGGAAACTGACAGAATTTTAAAGTCATTGAAAAGTGAACAAAGAAAAATTGACTGGAGCGGGATTCGAACCAGCAACCTCCTGAATACCGTACAGGCGCTCTACCAACTGAGCTATCCAGCCCTACGTCCGGTGGTGACCCCAATAGTCAATTATCTTTGTTTGTTGTTGATAGAAACTTGTTAAGTACAGAAAATCCAACCACCGTATGCAATCACTAGCCTATTTACACCAACAGTCCATAAATCATGCAACATTTCACAGGTGTTTCATGCATATACACTGTACTACACATTTGCTATACCTTCATTGTCCGAATGCTCTGTCAAAGCCAAGGGTGAACACAGTATTGGTGATCAAACAAACAAAATGGCAGCAAAGGGAAAATAGACAACAATCAAAAGATAAAAATGATATTAAATAAAGATACAAAAGCATTTGTTTGTATCTTATCAATGTGTTTGGGCTTTGAAAGTATGTGTGTATCTGTGTAATAATAAACATGACTGATAATTTGGATGAGTAATGTATACGTGTACCTCTTTCAATTTCAAATTGACACACATAAAATGAATCATTTATTTACAGGTATCTGAAAGAATTAATATGTTGTGTTCCTCCTTAAAGGTAGTATCATACTTTGGTTTTTGTCAAAGAAATGCAGATTCCTGGGCAAAAATATCGAGGAAGATTACAGTCATCTGTGAAATTTTCAGTCCCATACGGTGGCCACTTTTTTCGAAAACAGTGAAAAACGGCCATGGTATTTCTTAAGTCTTTTCTCTTTTATTATTGATCTTTTAAAAGATCAAAAAGATTTTCGGTCATTGTTTTACTAATTTCTGGATAAATACACCATTTCAGGCAGAAATATTTCAACGGTAGGTTTCTCCTAGCATCATCTTCATTCTCTGAAAGTTATACGTAAATCTGTGAACATCTCTGTTTTGGTTTCTTACCAAAGTATGATACTACCTTTAAGCCCTGTCAGCAAATGCACTGGACTATTTTTGGGCAAAGTAACCGAGACGCTGGGTACTTTACCCATTTTAAGTCCAGTGCGGACATCTCAGGAAGTCTACCTCTCAGTTACTTTGCCCGAGCCATGCGGGTATTTCTACCGGCCATTTTCTGCCCGGGTAGAATGCCCGAGACACTTTGCCCGAGACGAAAAGTCCACTGTGGACAGTGCGAGTCTGGTACCCGCATGAGCCTAGTATTGTCAGCTCGGTAATTCTTCCCCACACGCACGGTAGTTACCCGAGTCAAAAGTCCAACACCGGGTTTACACTGAATCCACCTAGGAGGATTCGATCCGGCAATCACTCAATCCCGATCCGCCTTCAATCCTCCTTTCATACCGGAAAAGCCACCGTGGAAGGTTAATAAGTGTGCGCAGTAAATGACCAGGCATGCCGTTTTCGCGCGCTTCCAAACCAAATTTATTTCTGAACATTACACATCTACTCATAGGCCTATATACTGTACTTCGCGATTTTTAACGTTACAAATGGATTCATGATCTAATGCATGTTGTCGCTCGACCTGCCCCATATTTTAACTTCGGCAGAGACACAAGCAACGGATGACGGTTGTGGAGGATTCCGATTCGTGTCGGCAGGCCGTAAAGAAATCGCCTGTCCGATCAGATGCCGATACTAGCCCGGGACGATCAAAATTTAGTTATGGGCAATTAAAATGTGCTGTTCTTGATCGTTTGGGCAAGTCCAGAAAAGCTTACCTGCACAATACTAACTGCTTTATGATTTCCAACATTAGTTACATTTCCAATATGATAACAAAATATTCCAGTCGCGCAAAGTCGCCCACATTTCCTCATGCTTGTGATTATAAACAAATGCCATTTTACTTGAGGTGATTGGGGTTTCCAACGTATGTCCAGAACAGCGTACGTTATTGGCTGAGAGCACGGCCTTTTCTTTTTCATAGCGTTTGTAAACCAATCAGAATGAAAGTCTTACACACTACTTACACACGAAAAATATTCCCACGCGGTCCTAGTCGTGAAACCAGATGTTGCACGCGTTGTTGCTTGGACACATCTGGGCCTGTGTATTGTGTGTCGTGTGTGCGGGACATTACACAATCATCATTTCGTACGTTCGAGTATCACAGCAACAATTAACGTCTTGAACCAAGACTTACGCGGTCCTGAGTTGCTGGACCACGTGCGTTCATCGCCGCTGTTAATTTCTGTTTTTTAATAGTGTACATACAAAAAATTGTGTACGGTCGCTGAAAAAAATGATGTTTTTCGTGTACGGTCGGCCAGGGATATCGGATAAAACAGCGGCGGCCAAAGTTGCTAAATGATGCGTGATCTACTTTACAAAGTTCACAAAGAGGCCTTACGGCTACTGATATACAAAATGATAATCGTGGATCCACTGGATTCCAGAAAATCTCAGGCAAGTTTCAATATCAGGCAAGCTAAAAAAAAATCGCCACGACCTAGCCTGCTTCAGATCGTCGACAGCGTGCTGTCTAGCTTCGACGGAATGTAATTGTGAAGCTAATACTGTACACACAGCTGATCACGACGCGATTTTACATGTTTCGCGGGTTTTTTCTCTAAACAGGATGTGGCCGTGTCAGATTGCAGGATCGAATCCTGCAATTGCGTTTACACTCAAACATTGCTGGGTTGAATCCTGCAATTGCCGGATTGAATCTTTGCCGAGAGGGCGATTAAAAAGGGGGATTGAATCCCGATCGCCCTCGCGTCTACACTCGCCGTTAATCCCGCTTCAATCCTCCTTGCAGAATTGAATCCCCCTTCAATCCCCCTTGCCGGATTCAGTGTAAACGCGGTGCAAGTGCGAACACCGGTAATATTTGCCCATTTTTCATTTACCCATCGGCTTGGTTAAATCCCCAGAAAAAAATCCAGTGTGGACAGGGCTTAAGACAGGACATATCCTTGTCAATAAAAAATGCCAAATCCCACTGGATTGTGATGGTAAGGTACGGCCTACAGCATAGGCAGCACTGTGCATAGACGGCACATTTAAGAATGAAAATGCAATGGTGTGCACTTTAAACCCATTAGAGCATTATAAGTATACCTCATATACATTTTTCTCAAATAATGGAAAGTGTCACAAGTTGGTCCGGGGTTATAGTTCGCCAGCCGAGTAACTTTAACGGAGCACATGTAAACTACTTTCTTTGAAGTTGATGTAAATTTAAAGTCTCCGCGAGGTTTGCTCGTTGCGGTTTTGCGGGCGTAGTCCTTCTGGAATGTGGACTGGTGCTCCGGAGTGAGCAGCGTAACAGTATGGGTGAAAGCAAAAGTGAGAGACGGGGGCCAGTGAAAAATGGGGGTGTGAGGTATGTGGAGAGAGTTTGTCGTTTGGGCAGTGGGGAGACAGCTAAAAACCAAATTGGAAGGCGTGTCGCAGCACGGATGAACTCTATCTGGTGAGGCACAGGGAAAAGAAAGCTCGGCAAACTGTAAGTTTCTTGGATATTATTTTTATTTATTTGGAAAGAAGGCTATAAATTTGCTTAACGCCTCATGGACAGACTGAGGCCCTTTGATGACTCTAAATTAATTATTGAATTTATTGATTATTTGATAACTAGTTGATCGCAGCATGGCAAATTTATCTCGTATGGCACAATCATCGACCCAATTAATGAGGAAATTAATGAAGGAATGAAATGTGGGCGTTTTCTTGCACTTGTTAGTATTATTATTTATTATAGAAAGCCCCAATCCCCGAGGAGGGACATTAATGGAAGGCCCGCAGCGGCATCAGGCCAAGCTCTAGCCGAGACACAAGACCAGCTGCCATAGCCCGGAGGTACGGGGGAGCGTGAGGAGTATCCACAAGCCGGACAGTTCCGCTGTCGTGATATACCGGCGCAGCAGGGACAGACTCCGCCCGATCGTCACAATTTACGGCAAGCCAGCCGTGTGAACCGCCTGGAAACCGGATACCGGATACCAGATACCCATTTGCTTTTGTCGTTGGGAGCCGAGGGACTGGCCGCCCAGAGACAAGAACGTACAGGACAAGATCTGTTGCGCAGTGTGTAAGGTGGGCCAGGCCGTGGTGCTGTCACACCGGCTTGTATGGGCTTGTTAAGAAACTTAAGTTGTTGAAGTGTCGCGGACTGAATCGGCCTTGATTAACGTAAATGAGAAATTCATTGTTGTTTAGACGATATAGACTGAGTGCCTTAATTATTATCAGTGGAAATGGAAATGTTGACGAAAAGTTATAGGATGAGTAATTGATCTGTGTTGAAGATTTGAGTAAGAAATCCAGTTTGTGAACAGGTTGAAGCACTAAAGATTGATGCTAGAGTTAAAAAGTAAAATATTGAAGTTTGAGGAGCTCAGCTGAGGAGCTCATGAATTGATCACTGAAAAGAAGATTAACGGGGTTCTCCGAACCAGGGGTGCAGTGGCCACTGAGATTTAATATGTTCAAGAAAGTAACTGTGTTTGTTTGTGAGTTTTGCTGAGAATAAATGTCAAATTTTGTAAATATAATTCTTGTCCGGCGATTAACTTCTGAGTATTGTTCTTCCACAGTCATAGCAAGGACCCACAAAGGGTGGCTGTGACATTTTTGGGGCTTGTCCGGGAGAAAAAAGAAAGAAAAACTGGAAGCAGCAGAAGTGAGTTGTCGTACGGAAACTGTAAATAACGCATATATAAGTTTGATGCATGCTCTCACATTGTTTGTAAGTTTTCTCGTTCTAGCTTTATGCGGGCCTCCTTCTCTCTGTGCCTCTACAGTCAAGCTATCGGTGCGTACGTCTTACTGCCGACGACGCGAAATGGAGATGGAAAGGTTAGTGAAATTGGGGAAGGAGATGGCTTTGGAGGGAGAGGAGTTGAAACAATTTGTGAGAGAAGAGCGAGACCGTTTGGATAGAGAGAGAAAAGAGAAACAAGATGAGGAGAGGGATGCACGCGCTCAACAGCTAGCGATCACACGCGAAGAGAAAGAAGCCATTCAGCTGCAAATCCAGTTGGAATCTATGAAAACGGAATTTTATAAGGGATCGTCTGAGCATAAGTCGGATAGTAAGTCAATTATGAAGTCAGTTTCGCCTAAATTACCACACTTCGATGACGAAAAAGATGAGTTAGACGCGTATCTGCAGCGTTTCGAAAGATATGCAACAGCGCAAAATTGGCCAAAAGCCATTTGGGCAGTGAATCTTAGCGATCTTTTGAAGGGCAAGGCACATGCTGTTTATTCAAGATTGTCCGTTGAAGATTCCTCTGAGTATACCTGTCTGAAGGACGCTCTCTTGAAAAGGTACAATTTAACAGAAGAGGGTTTCCGGAAGAAATTCCGTTCTGCTAGACCAGACAAATTTGAGAACCCAAAACAATTCATCGTGAGACTTGGAAATTATCTCCACAGGTGGATTGAGTTGGCTAAGATAACAACTGACTTCGATGGCTTAAAGGATCTGTTATTGCGAGAACAATTTATTAACGGTTGTAGCCTTGAATTATCTTTGTTTTTAAAGGAAAGGCAACCCAAGTCCATCAGCGCTGTGGCTGATCTGGCAGAGCAGTACATCGAAGCTAGAGGTGGAGTATTTGGGAATGATGTATCTAACGGTTCTTTCAATCGTAGGGCCGACAACAGGGCTAAAGCCCCCCATCAGTACCAACCGAGACAGCTCCTACAACAGCAGCAGAAAGCCGGCAATACTGGTAAGCCATTTAGTGCTGACAAACCGGGGGACCGCAAAGGTCCGCCACCGCCTTTTAATAAACCAAATGCCAACTATTCTATCCCCAGAGATCCAAGGTCTTGTTTCATTTGTCATAGGACAGGTCCCCTGGCGAGGGAATGTTGGCACAACCAGCAACGAAGTCCCACCAAAGTAGCAGGCTTTATTCCCTGGAATAATGATGATTCTTTCTATCAGCAAGAGCCAGCCTATAATGAACAGACAAACGTTGCAGCAGTGTATAATGCACAGCCAGCCTCCGCGTTCGCATGTCAGCAGAATGAACCAATCCAGAATGACACGGCGCCAGATTCACATCAAACCGAACGGGTTGCATGTATGTATATTGTTGACAAAAGAAATCTTGATATAAAGTGTTGTTTTCATGACGGAGCAGTAACACTACAATGTGGTCACAAACTGCCTTGGACAAGTGCAGCATGTAGGGTTGAAGATATAAAGGTAATGCCAGTGACAAAGGGTGAACTTGGTAACACAAAGTGTTTGGTAACAGTTCTTCGTGACACAGGTTGCTCAGGAGTGGTTGTGCGTAGAAGTCTTATTTCCGACACCCAGCTCACCGGGGCATCAAAATATTGTGTCCTTGTGGACGGTACCGTGCAACAGTTAGCCGTCGCTAAGATCTTCCTCGATTCCCCCTACTATATCGGGTATGTAGAAGCTTTGTGTATGACTAACCCTATTTATGTGGGAAACATCCCAGAGACACGCGAACCTAGTGATCCTGACAAAAACTTGAGATGTAAAGGTGACCATGGAGATGAGGAACAGAAGCCAGAGCAGAACACCGACACCCACCTTGAAGTTCAGGCTGTCCAGACCAGAGCACAAAAGGCTGCAGAGGAGAAGCCTCTTCCGGCGTTGAAGGTTCCCAGAGGTCTACCCGAGGTCACCGCCGACAAGATGAGGCGATCCCAACAAGATGACCCTACTGTAACCGACCGACTTAGACAAGTTGCGTTTCAGTCGATTACGTACGCAAGTGGTCATAACTTTGCATACATAACAATTAAGTTGGGGACCAGGTTACCCTACACGTCTAAAATAAGTGAAATGCAGTGAACCATATTAAGGTGTGGCGCGTCGTGTGCGTGCTATATACACTCAGAAAACGAATGTAAAAAATAAAATATGTAAAGAATATTGTGTAAAAAAATACTTAATTTATGTAAAATCCCATGAAAAACCTATACACATTTGTTTTGTAAAAATAATTTTTCATATTTTGGGAGTAAACATACAAGTTTACAATGATTGTGTAAAGTTTACATAAGTGAAGTTAGTACTTTACGTGTATCAAGTGGTAAGAAATTGGAGTTCATAACGTCATGGTAAGTTTTACAATATTTATACATACATGACAGACATTCAATTTACACAACAAACAAGTACTTTCGGGAGTTCGAATATGCGTGGCTTCACTTGACGTACATAACAGCATGGAAATGGACAACAAACTGAAGGCTTGGAGGTTTGGTCATCTTGTGAAGGTAATTAACCTTAGTTAATGTTTTCATGTTAATTTGTGTAATATTAAGGTACGGATGGCTGACTTGTGAATGGTTTACATTTAATATGGATTTATAACCTGTGAAAATACATTACGCCATGGAAGTTATACGTCCGTTACAAAATGGGACATCATATGCGTTGATTTCTGTGTAGTAATTTGAGGACAAACTAAATGGACAGAAGTCTCTGAAAAGCTTCTAAAGCTTCGTCCTTAAATTTATTCCATCCTGGCAAACCCATCTTCTGAAGGATAAGGACGTCGATGTGGGGGAACTATCATCAGGTAGAATCTAGTTGGGCCCATTTTCCGGACAGTTGATAATGGTGGTTGTGCAAACCAGTATTGTTCACAGAAGATAATTAGGCCTATGTGGTTTTTTTTTTACATTTTCTTCAGGTGAAAGCAACTTGGAATTGTCTGCTCTCCAACTTCCTCTGTTCACTGGCCGACGAAAGGCGAAATGTGTACGACAACATATAATCCTTCACTGAGACTTCATCAGTTTTTTTATCGATGTTCACTCGGTAAGTACCAATTTTTACTTAGATGTTGCAGAGTCTATTTTTACATGAATTCAAATATCAAAATTACAATGGAACAACAGGATCCATGACTGAAAACCGCTAAATATGAAGACCTACAATAAACTTCGGGAATGCTCATAGGATCTGGATGTAATTAAGCTCATTATGAATCATAGAAAACTACATATGCAGCAGAGGATTCACGTGTTCCAGGTTTGAATGAAAATTGACCCTGAAGTGTTTTTTTTTGTCTTCAAATAATTATTCCATAGTGCCTGATAAATACAGTCGTACGTGGTCTAATAAATTTTATTTGCTTTCAATTTGTGTTTCCATTTCTTCAGGAGAACAATCACCAAGAAGATGGAACAACAAAATCACAGCCGTTCTGATTCTTGTCCTATGGTGACACCAATAGCTCTTCAACAAGTGCTCCTAGTTAAAGAACGCCAAGCACCTCCACAGATGTATCTTTATCGGAAGAATAGGACATTTGTTTTAAGACATACTTCGTGTGAGACTTGCAGTACCACTAACAAGACACAATTGTTCAGGTATATGTGACTTCATGGAGTCTGTCATCTTTTAGCTCAAAGACAATGTAAAGGGATATGCCATCAGAAATTTCCTGATATTTTGCTGCAGTATTATGTTAGCACATATTCATTCTTGAGGATATTGAGTGTTTTATCTGAAATTTCACATTTCTTGGTAATCATCATGCATTGTTCATGTCTCATTTCCCTAAATCAAGAGAAGGTCTATGGCTTTAAAATGAAATATTTACATGTAAATGGCCAGATTTCTTTTTCAATTTTTAACTGGGTTTTGTTTACCAGTAGCAGACAGGCAAGGGTCAATATGTTCTCCTGCACTTTCCAATAGATGTTTAGTGTCTTATATTGATGTTTACAACATGTACATTTGTTGTTAATAATTATTCCATTGCAGGTTCAGTAAAATGTTTTAAACTTGAAAATTAAAGATTTTTTTAAAAGAAATCAGTCGATTCTTAAATGTGATTTCCAAATGACACAGAGGTAAAACAATATACCTGAACCCTGCAGTGGATGAGTAGGACAGTGAAGATGAAGGGACAGTTCAGTTTCAATGTCTACTATTATGCTGACAATTGTTTCAATTGGCAAGTATCATTTATAGAAAGTTCTATGCAAGCGTCCATCTTATTGATTTATTTCACTACCTCTCAGTGTTAAGGTTTCTTTTCTACTTCATATAAGAGAGGAATTTGGGAGGCCTTGTATTTTGCACAAATACACCTTGCTTTATCCCAATAATGATGTTGATTTTTAAACTTTGTCAGAAATAGAAATAAAGCTAACAGCATTCAAGTTTGAAATTTGACATTTCTATGTGTGTATTAATTTATGTTTAACGGTTTGTGATTTTGAAAAAAGGATTTACCGAGAAACTCGGTAAGAGAAACAAATTTACATATCTAACATGTAAAAACAATGCTGAAAATACATAGATAAATGGTAAAATGTTTACTTAATTAACAAGTAAATTGATTTATCTTACACAGAATAGTGGAAAAAAATTTTACCTAATATCAGTGTAAAATTTTACATAACAGGGTTTTACCTAGAAATTCGGTAAAATCTGTTACACAATTTCAAAGTAAAAATTTACCTAACTATTGTGTAACATTTTACCAAACACTCGTTATGTAAGTTTTACCTAGTAATGTCGCATGTGCGCCCGTTACATGTAAAACAGGGTAGATTTTACTTATCTTGTGTAAATTTTTCTCTGTGTGTAGAACACGTATCATAGAGCTAAGACCATTCCTGCACCACGAGCCACGGCGGAAGGAGTCACCTTTCCGTTCCTTCCTTTTTCTGAGTTAGATATTATTTTGGGTTCCTTTTCGTCAACATTTGTTCATCAATCCTAAGATCAGCCCTAACTACAGCTAAGACAACCCTTCTCGATTATTCTGGGTGAGTTTCATGTGGAAATTATTGAAATGTATTTAACTGTAAAGCAACTGTATTTTCGGGACATAACTTACAACCAAGAAATGTATAATGTTGATTGACTTTATACCTTGTGTTATAGTATATTAATGTAGATGAGAGGCCCCTTGCAGGCCATTTATCGTACAATTTATTGCTAAGGCCACATTTTGGAAACAACCTTTTGAATTGTAAAATGATGTGATGTGCATGGAAAAGTACTGGCCGTTTCATTGCTTAATTACAACTAATTTCATTAAGGTTGCTGAATTATTAAGATGATTATTGGAAGTTAATTCAAACCTCGCAAGAACGCTTTATTTCCACGTACCCAATCCTAAAACACTGTTTCATAGCGTTATATGTATGATTATTAATTCACAGCCGTGAACCGACGCAACCTCCAGCGCATGGTCTCTAGCCATTGAGGGTGCTGGGAGACATTTCCCTATAATACAACACCTTAGATTAAGGTACGGGTTGACGGAAATGTATTTCATAAATATTGCATTGTAATTGTAACATTCAACTGTATTTATAAAGGATGAAATCACTATTGTGACAATGAGGTATTATTTATTGACTTTGCATGAAATGAATCAAAGCCTTGGTCAGTTAAAGTATAAATCTGATGCATTACAAGTTGTGTTTTATGTAACGATCTGACACAAACTTATTATTTTTACAGGTGTTGTAATTACCCCCCACACTATACGTGTAGCCTTTAAACTTTAAACTTTAAACTTTAAACTTTAAACTTTAAAACTTTAAAACTTTAAACTTATAAACTTACATTTACGCCTACTTGACTTTTTTTATTCTTTCTCGATATTTCCGTACGGGGACAAAATGAACCCCCAGTTATGATTTCATTATTGATGATTGAGGAGAAACCGATTATAATTTATACTGAATAAATTGCACCACAGGTTAACAAAAATTCATGTTTGTTTTGGTCCAAGTCCTTGCCTTGGTTCCACTTGGTCACACTACCTTACACAGAGTGAGGGAACTCGCATCTACAGGGGCAACCACGGTCGGCAAAGGTGAGAATTCTTCTCATTTTTACATGAAGAAGGGGCTCATTTATAGGCAGTTCTCCAGTCCCAGAGTAGAGGGTGGGGACGCAATCACTCAGTTGATAGTTCCTCAACCTCATCGCACATCTGTGATGAAGTTGGCTCACGAGTCCATCTTAGGTGGTCATTTAGGTTCTAGGAAAACAGAGGACAAGGTACTATCAAACTTTTTCTGGCCTGGGGCACAGTCCGACGTCCGTCGCTACTGTCAATTATGTGACATCTGTCAACGAACTATTGCTAAAGGTAAGACTACTAGAGTCCCTCTGGGTAACATGCCTTTGATAGATGAACCCTTCCAGCGAGTAGCTGTAGATCTAGCAGGGCCGATTTCTCCCATCAACGACAGAGGCAATAGGTACATTCTCACGTGCATAGACTATGCCACGAGATACCCTGAGGCAATTCCCCTCAAGAGTATTGAAACACACCGAGTGGCCGAGGCACTAGTAGACATCTTTACTAGGGTTGGAGTTCCACGTGAAATATTGACGGATCAGGGCACCCAATTTACATCTGGAGTCATGAAGGAGATCAGTCGTCTTCTATCACTGCGACAACTTACGACCACTCCCTATCATCCATCCTGCAATGGGTTAGTAGAAAGATTTAATGGCACGATGAAACAGATGCTCAAGCGGCTGTGTTCAGAAAAACCCAAAGATTGGGATAGGTACTTGGGTCCATTGCTGTTCGCATACAGGGAAACTCCTCAATCAAGTCTAGGTTTTGCGCCTTTCGAGTTGCTGTATGGTAGGACGGTTAGAGGCCCTATGGCCATCCTCAAAGAGCTTTGGTCCGGAGATGTCATCAACCCCGAAGTGAAAACAACCTATGAATATGTCGTCGATCTAAGAAGTCGTATAGAGGATACCTGCAAATTGGCCCATGAAGAGCTCCGAAAATCAACAGAGCACTACAAGAAGTACTACGACAGGAAGTCGAAACCTCGGCAGTTTAAGGAAGGAGACAAGGTATTGTTGTTACTCCCTACAGGCCACAATAAATTACTATTGCATTGGAAGGGTCCTTTCACTGTAACTAAGAAGATGAGCAGTCATGATTACAAGATCGACTTGAATGGTAAGCTCAAGACCTTCCACATTAACCTACTTAAGCAGTATGTGGAGCGTCCAGCAGAAATTAACTGTATACAATCTTGTTGTGTCCTTAGTCAGGTAGATGGAGTGTTCGATGTGGCTGCAACATCAGTCATTGAGCCAGAGGTTGACGAAGTTGATCTTCCCTACGGTCACTTTCCTACCGATGATTTATTGCAGCTGCCAACGTATAGAGCCAGGGAGTCAATCAGGGATGTCCAGATTGATGAAGGGTTATCCGAAGAACAACAGCTCCAAGTAAAATCTCTGCTTCACCAGTATAAGAAGGTACTCACAGATGTTCCTGGTCGTTGTAACTTGCTTGCTAATGACATCAAATTAACCACCACTGATCCAGTCAGGTCAAGACCATACCCGTTACCCCATGCCCTCCGCAATACGGTCTGCGAAGAAATCAAATCAATGCTCAAGATGGATGTCATTGAAAGATCTAACGCGCCATATGCCTCCCCTATTGTTCTAGTCCGCAAGAAGGATGGTACTGAGCGTTTCTGCGTGGATTTCCGGCGATTGAACAGGGTGACAGTGTTTGACGCTGAACCGATGCCAGATGCAGAGGAAATTTTCAGCAGGTTGTCTGGGGACGAGTATTTCTCCAAGATCGACCTTAGTAAAGGGTATTGGCAGATACCCTTACAAGACTCCACAAAGCCATTGACAAGGCTTGTTCCAATTCAAGACGATGCCATTCGGCCTGATTAATGCTCCAGCTACATTTAGCCGCATGATGCGCATCCTCCTTCAAGACATACCTAATGTCACTAACTTCATAGATGACATCCTAATCCATACTAGTACATGGGAAGATCACTTGAAGATACTAAACTTGGTTCTCAATAGGTTAATGAGTTCCGGTCTCACAGCACGCCCGACCAAGTGTCTCATTGGGTACACCAAGCTGGAATATCTAGGTCACAGGGTAGGTCAAGGGTTGCTTGAACCACTGTCCGAAAAGGTAAGTAAAATTCAAGATGCACCCAGACCGAAGACCAAAAAGCAGTTGAGATCGTTCCTGGGCTTAACTGGGTAATACAGAAGATTCGTCCCTAACTACTCAGCGATGGCTGCTCCGCTCACCGATCGAACCAAGAAAGCAGAACCCAACCATGTCATTTGGAGAGACAGCCAAGAATTTGCATTCAATACGCTGAAATCTAGCCTAGCGAAATCTCCTGTTGTTCACTTGCCTGACATAAATCAACCTTTCATTCTCCAGACCGACGCTTCTAGCATTGGCCTGGGCGCTGTTCTCTTACAGTTTCATGGTGATGAGAAATTTCCCGTGGCTTATGCATCACGCAAACTTCTTCCGAGGAAATGCGCATATTCCACGACAGAGAGAGAATGTCTGGCGATCGTATGGGCAGTACAGAAATTTCAATCTTACCTGTATGGACGAGAATTTGTGTTTCAGACAGACCATCATCCATTGGCATACCTAAATCAGGCCAAGTCCTCAAACTCACGCATAATGCGCTGGGCTTTACAGCTACAACCGTACCGGTTCAGAATTGAATCCATCAAAGGTTCCGAGAATGTCGGTGCCGACTACCTCAGTCGAAGCTGCCCTTGAACCCTTGAACCCAACAGGTAAGTCTCATTTAACAGACCGTGAATTAGTATATTGACTATTAGTCTAAGAATTTTGTGCTTTCGCCTACAGGACGAAGGATGCAGAAAGATGATCTTCAGTACGTCTTAAAAAATTATGCTTGATCGAGTTCTCTCGCAGCTAACTAATTCTTTTTCCTTCTTCAGAGAAAAGTAAAATACACAGGTGAGAGAAAAAACATTAATGTTTTTTCTCTCACCTGTGTATTTTACTTTTCTCTGAAGAAGGAAAAAGATCATCGATCAACCTGAAAGTAAGGCATATGTGTATATAATAATTAAGACTAATTCTGATTGTTTTTCTTTCACAGGCTAGTTCGTTACCAAAAAAACTAAGCTAAAAACCAAATTGGAAGGCGTGTCGCAGCACGGATGAACTCTATCTGGTGAGGCACAGGGAAAAGAAAGCTCGGCAAACTGTAATTTTCTTGGATATTATTTTTATTTATTTGGAAAGAAGGCTATAAATTTGCTTAACGCCTCATGGACAGACTGAGGCCCTTTGATGACTCTAAATTAATTATTGAATTTATTGATTATTTGATAACTAGTTGATCGCAGCATGGCAAATTTATCTCGTATGGCACAATCATCGACCCAATTAATGAGGAAATTAATGAAGGAATGAAATGTGGGCGTTTTCTTGCACTTGTTAGTATTATTATTTATTATAGAAAGCCCCAATCCCCGAGGAGGGACATTAATGGAAGGCCCGCAGCGGCATCAGGCCAAGCTCTAGCCGAGACACAAGACCGGCTGCCATAGCCCGGAGGTACGGGGGAGCGTGAGGAGTATCCACAAGCCGGACAGTTCCGCTGTCGTGATATACCGGCGCAGCAGGGACCGACTCCGCCCGATTGTCACAATTTACGGCAAGCCAGCCGTGTGAACCGCCTGGACCTGAGCTTGGAAACCGGATACCGGATACCAGATACCCATTTGCTCTTTGGGAACCGAGGGACTGGCCGCCCAGAGACAAGAACGTACAGGACAAGATCTGTTGCGCAGTGTGTAAGGTGGGCCAGGCCGTGGTGCTGTCACACCGGCTTGTATGGGCTTGTTAAGACACTTGTAAAAAACTTTAGTTGTTGAAGTGTCGCGGACTGAATCGACCTTGATTAACGTAAATGAGAAATTCATTGTTGTTTAGACGATATAGACTGAGTGCCTTAATTATTATCAGTGGAAATGGAAATGTTGACGAAAAGTTATAGGATGAGTAATTGATCTGTGTTGAAGATTTGAGTAAGAAATCCAGTTTTTGAACAAGTGGAAGCCCTAAAGATTGATGCTAGAGTTAAAAAGTAAAATATTGAAGTTTGAGGAGCTCAGCTGAGGAGCTCATGAATTGATCACTAAAAAGAAGATTAACGGGGGTTCTCCGAACCAGGGGTGCAGTGGCCACTGAGATTTAATATGTTCATGAAAGTAACTGTGTTTGTTTGTGAGTTTTGCTGAGAATAAATGTAAAATTTTGTAAATATAATTCTTGTATGGCGATTATCTTCTGAGTATTGTTCTTCCACAGTCATAGCAAGGACCCACAAAGGGTGGCTGTGACAGAAAGGTTGAATGGAAACTGTTGTGTTTGAAATTCAATCATGATTTTATGAGAGAGAGCTAGCGCGAGACTACATGCGCAACTGGTCTCTTTCAAAATCTTTGGGAGATTTCAAAATAAAATCATTGTTTACCTGTGCCGTGCTTGACTGGGACCAGCTTGACTGGGACCAGATCAATGGCAGTAACCCCGATTCAGTCTTTGCTCCAGACGTAAAGTTGGCCAAACACAAATGGGGTGCATGTACATACGTGTACGCGTGCATTATCCCGGTAATACGTGCGTTCAGTGTTGTTGCATCTAGGCTATGTGCGCTGTGGAAGGGAAGCATTTAGTGTACCCCACGTGGCCAGCTCAGCACAGCGTGCGGTGCATGCTGTCAATCTCCACACAGTTGGTGACTCACTCATTCACAATGAGAATGTGAAAGCCGAGTAGCAACATTGAAATAGACACCTACATCATTTTAGCACCTGATTAGGACACACTTGGCCGCGATTTTTTTATTGTTCGGAAGAAAATCGTCGACTAAAATTTGGAAGCATCATGTCGAGTTAAGCAGACTTTCAGGTTATACAACGTTGAGTTATCACGGTTTTACTGTCTGAGGGAAATTTCAAAATCAGCAACAAGCTTATATTGAAAAACATTGTTTGGACAGAGGATTTTCATTCAAATTGTGACTACACATCAATAGTAATGACTATTTACCTTCATATCAAGCTACAAAAGAATATGATTTTTTCATTTGTACATATGTACAATATGCATTCCTAAATGATTGTTATAGTAATGATCATTAGTATATTTTCATCGATCAGTAAAGGTACACCTGTACATAATCTGTGCATTTTCTGTGTATAATTGCTTCTACTGACCACAGAAATAAACATACATAAAGTCCATTTCACTGGTTTGTAGATGGGTCCGACCCTTGTAAAAGTGACTTACCTGTTCTCACTATAGGATCACATCGTGGCATGGACTTGTGTAAAACTGCTCAACCCGTGTTGACATCAACCCTACTTGTGATGTGGGTTGAGAGCGGCCAATGTGATGTGTGTTGAGAGGGGTGATTTGAACGTCTTGAAGCGCTTTTTGTGTTTGAGTAGTGTGAACACAGAACATAATTGACCCATGTTGAAATTTGGAAGAGTTTTACTGGGGTAAATGACTCGGGTAAATGTTGGACATGTGAACAAATTGTAGTGTGAAAAGCCCAATAGTCTTTTTAATGCGAGTGATTTAGTACCCCAAAAAAAGTAATAACAACAAGTTCAAAGTGCAACACACAAATGACACTAACCTTCCTCGTCCTTTGTCTCTGTTGGTGTTTGAGTCTCCTTGGCATATGTCACTGTCTCTTTGGGTGGAAAGCCAATAATAGTTGGCTTGGAGATTCCCAATTTCACCTTGTGTCTTGGGCTCACACTGAGAAAATAATCAAACAATAGTTCATTAATTATACAACAATACTGATTAATAGTGCACCATGTTTTTCTGAATGTAAAAGTGAAATACAAGTACAGTTGGCTCTTGGATTTAATAAAATTCTGATTGTAACAAGTACATGTCTTTGGTCCCGGCACAAATGTACACATTTCTGTGGCATAAAATGCAGACTTTACAAACAAAAGGCTATCACCAATGTGTTTCAGTGGAGTGCACCAGTCACTAAGGCAATGGCCTTTTGTGCCTATTCCTAATTCCCATTAAATCTTTGGGCTTGTCAACAAAGCTTCTGGCTGAGCATGCCAGTGAGTGCCACACCACGTGCACATCAAGAAACACTCGCCTTACAAATGTCATTTTCTTCCAGAAAAATCCCTCATTCCAAAAATAACCCTCTAAAACTCCCATCAAAGGGGAAAAAACAAGATTATAAAAATGAAAAAAGTGCAAAGTACAATTCCTCATACCAATCAACTTTACCAAAGCATGATACTACCTTTTGACACAAACACATGCAAAACAGTTACTGGATGATGTGAGCTTACATTTGTCGAGTACTTTGGATCAAAAATCATTGGATCATTACATTCGCAAACTGCATTGCATGTTTGCTTGTTGTGTGTTTGTTGCCCAAAGATGCACAAGGACTGACTTCTTTATTTCAGTAATTATATGGAATGCTTGATTCTATGTGGCACAATGAGCAGAGCTACTTTTACTGCAATACAAGTGAAGGCATTCAATAACTGTTTTATAATACTTCACACGTGCATTACTAGGTATTCTTTGAGTGGCAATATAGTCAACACACTTGCAAGTGATATCATAACGTCAGCGACGGTAAAGAGGCCATTTTGTGTACCTTGGCATATATGGAGTTGCATCTGGGATACTGGAGTCTTGACTGCCAGTCTCACTTACAGATGACTTGGAAGGAGAGGGTGGTGACATAGCTAAAATAGTAGGAAAACACAAAATATGCAAATATAGTCAGTTCTTCTCTCAATCTGCTAATTTCCTAAAATTCTAGCAGTCAATCAGCAAAGTAGAATGAGAAAAGGTCCACAATTGGAAAGCATGTACAAAACCAAGGAGCTGCAGACAGAAAGTTTGTCCAAACAAAAGAGGCACAATAGGGGGTCCACAAATACAGGCATTTACATATTAGGGTGTACTTGTCAATGGTGCCAAGGGAGGACTTCTGTGTATGAACACAGCCATGAGTTGAGGATAGCTTTGCAATTGATTTACGTTACGGTGAAAATGGGGTCGGTGGGGGTGAAATTTCAGTGTTTGGGAGTTGTTCTTGTATGTTTTTGACATGCTGTGTGTCGAGTCACACACTGCCTTCTCTAACCCGTTGGGCATGTCCCTGGATGCCCCCTACATGCATCAGGGATGGCCGCAGCATAGCACCAGGCACCGGCGCACCCAGGATTTTGTCTTGGGGGGGGCTCAAAGAAAATTTTTCTCCCACAAAACATTTTTGTGACTCCCCCCCCCCCCTCCTTCAAAGAAAATTTTCTCCCACAAAACATTTTGTGACTCCCCCCTCCCCGTCCTCCTCCTCCTCTCCCTTTCCCCTCCCCCCCTTTTTTTTTTCTTTTTTTTTTTTTCCGTTTTTTTTCTTCTTTTTTTCGTTTTTTTTTTTTCAGGGACCCTCTTGGGGGGGGCTCAAGCCCCCCGAGCCCCCCCCTGGGTGCGCCACTGGCACCAGGTACGTCGGTAGGCCTGCCTGGGATGGATTTCACCAAACACTAAGATTAATCTTAAGATGAGTTGTCAGTATCACCATAGTGATTTGTATTGTGACATCACACTTTACTTAGCAATTGGGATTGATCTTACACTTTAGATCAGTCTTAGTGCTTCGTGAAATTGGCCCCTGGCACACATCCACAACAAATGTTGTTAGCGTCACTTCACTGAAATAACTAGAGTTGCAGTCAAAGTCGTGGGACTACATTGTAACCCAGTTAACGATATGGTGAGTATTTAACATGATTCATTTTGATGCATCACTGGAGTCGTTTGTGTTTTCCCAGCACTTAACATGCTTAAGGGATATTGTGGACTGGATGTTGTTCGCTGCATTGCTGGCTTCAGCAAGATGACCTTAGCTGATTTCCACCAGCACAGCAAAGCTCAACTCAGTGTGGACAGGGAATGCCTATTGAGTGATTTGGAATGTCGTCCGTGCAAGATGTTCTGTGTGGCTGAAATACATGTAGTTGGCAAGAGGGGCTGAACTGTCCCTATGCTTGTCATGAGGCCATGTTTTCACAACCAAATGTTACATCAGAGGGGACACTTTTTTCTAGGTGTAATGAAAAGTTGCCATAGTGCCTGACCACAAATGTTACATTGGTGCGAAATGATTGTGTGTTCAGTGCTAGTCCCAGTGTGATGTGTATGCTATATTGACTAGACACAGTGTTGCCCAGTATCTGAATAAACCAGTCGGGGGTGTAAGTCATGTATTTTGACTCATAAAAATTATCTCAGTGTCTAAGCAAATGCTGCATTGCTTTAATGGAAAAAAATATGTATTTCCCATGTATACACATGTATACACATAATAATAATATAGGACATTAATATTGCGCAGCTACTATATCAATCATACTCTACTGCACATTACACATTTATTATTATCCCTGGTCATCGGGCCATAATTTACATTCCTGAAAGTTCCTGAAACCATCTCAACTCCCCTAGGGAGTATACTGTAAAAGTACACATGTAAATATGTTGAGCAACTGATCAATAGCCTTCTGTTAACTATTTGCCAAATATATTTGGAATACAAGCATACAAAAATAGGAAAACATCAGATAAACTAATATCCTGCCAATGTTTTTTTGTTTCAATTTTATATTACTGTGATGATTCATAATCACATGGATTATTTCACATTATTATAATTTAGGGTGGTATTAAGTAGTTTGTAGGTTTCAGTTCCATTTCTGACATGTATGTTGATCTATTCATACCTGATTGGGGTAAGCCCAGTTCCTGGAGTAGTGCATCTGCATCTTGACGTTTCCTTTCAAGGTTTTTATCCCCTGCACCTGAGGTTGCATCTGCTACTGCCTTTGTAGCATCACTAGCCTAGATGGGAAAGACGGTACCAAATGTCATATTATTCAACCATTAATTGAATGACAGTACCAAATGTCATATTATTCAACCATTAATTGAATGACTTTTTGCTGAGCTACCACTAACCAATGGCTATAGATCAAATGGGAGAGAATCAACTAATAATTCATATTCCTGTGATCAATAATCAAATGTGTACTAAACAACCATATATGCAGCCTGCAGACTGCCTATTAAACATACAAGTACATGTAGCATGCCAAAAAAGACACTTTGGGATATGGATGGTAGCAACCGTTGAGGACATCTTATCTTGTATTAGTCACTGGTGCCCTTAGCATACGCTCTATCTTGCTTTTTATCAAATCAATATAGGAAATTCATAAATGGGGTGGTTATGATATTTTCCAAACTTAGAAATTTTACAAAATATTACATGTAAATGTACAAATGTGTAAAAATTACATTTAGCCTGCACAAACAAGATTTATTCATATTTGTATGCTTCATACATGCCATTTATATGCACAAGATTACTTTTAAAAAATATTGTCAAAATAAAAAGGAAATTTATAACTTAAAATTTAACAATCAGTGATATTTTTAATAGCAACACCAAACAAAAGGCGCACACAAAACTGTATTGATTGAAATTGTTAATATGTATAAATGCTATGTTAATCTTCACAAGTACAATGTAATGTACATTGCCTACAGCTGGCATTTTGTTTGTAAGATGATTCAATAATACACATCTGTCTGTGCGCACACACAAAACATGTACAGTGTATGTACATGCACATGCTAACACATTGGTGTAAATGCATACAATATGTGTACTACACACAATTAATTGCATGAATAAAAGAAAAGCATAAACTATTGCCGCAACTTGTATAGAATTTACTGAATAAAATTAATAAACCAGGTTGCAGCATTGCTAATGCTGTGCATATATCTGAAATGATCCTTTCGATATAGCAGTACATGTGAGTGATTTCATACAGTGTAGTTGTTGACTGCCAAACTAACACAGATAATTGACTATTATGAATTGACTATAAGGACACCACCAACATAGGGCTGGATAGCTCAGTTGGGAGCGCCTGTATGGTATTCTGGGGGGGTTGCTGGCTCAAATCCTGCTCCATTAAATTTGTCTTGGTTCATTTTTCAACTGACTTATCCAGTCAGTTTCCTTTGTGGTTATTTGATGATTGAAATGAATAAAAATACAGAATGCTTAAATACTGGACAGCAAGACTGCTTTAAACTATTAAAGGCCTCTTCAAACAAAAAAACCCTCAAAAGTGTCATCATGTGAAAGGTCACCAAGCTTGAGAGTGACTGACATCCCTGGTGAACCCTCGAGAGATTTTGTCAGAGGTCCAAACTTTCCGCTAGCGGAATATTTCTCACAGGACCGTTGAGAACTATCCGGTGAATGAAGAATTGCCTTTTGTACAACGTCCACAATGGCAATGTGCATGCCTGGTTTATAATACCCCCGTTTCATGACCTCTGCAGACCACACATTTTTACAATTAACCTCAGCATTGTGCTGGTACTAGCAGCATTTACATTAATAAAATATACAAGAAAAAAGGTGATGTTCTGTTGCTAGTAGCAAAGTTTCAGCTGCTTTCAGAAGCCCCCATCAGGCAACTGAAGAACTGGATGCTGCAGTGTCTGTTGAGACAAACTCCAATTCTCTGGATCATCCGGGTTACAGTCGGCGTTGGTGTAGGGTTCCTTGATCGAGTCAACCTTCACCAATATCAACCGTACCTAGACGATGCAGAGAATCTAAGACCATTGCCACCGAGAGTTTGAGAAGTGCAAGGCCAACCAGCTCGCCAAGTACCAAAATCTAGTTGAGGGTCAGACACACCATCTCGCAAGCCAGTACCTGACAGAGTCTTCTGTGGATACATCAAAGTGGGTACTCAAGCTTTTTGCTAGGACCCTCTCCACTGCTGAGAAATCACTGCTGGGGAAAGGTTTTAACTTTGCAGTCACCCCTGACCGCATCTCAGCAATGGAGGTTGTGGCAGGCGTGGAGACAGTGCTGAAGAAACGTGACCCCAAAGCAGCTGACTTGATCCGCAGAGAGGTCAATAGACCGATCCAGTAAGCCCCGCCCTATTTCGCATTGACCAATCACAGCCGCAAAAATCTGATCACCAATTGCCGCAGCCATTTTGGTGATCTCATGCTGGAGATCTTGGTATTGATTACTGCGGTGTTTACGTTTACGAACTGGAAAAACAATAAATACCGTCCTCTGTAAGTGCAGTCCAACTTCACAAGTACAGTATCTTTCTGCTACAAATTGATGGTGTTTATATTTCCATTGTAATTCTAACTCTCGATGGCCTGGTAAGAGAGGAAATGTACATTTGTGACCTTTTCCAAAACCAGAGTCCCATACAGATAAGTGCTTTCGGTCATTCGGTGATGGGCGTGCAACGCGTGTTGGCGATCGTGACACGTTACGCGCGCCCGTGTGCGTCGTTGCTTGGCCGTTGCTATGGTGGGCGTGGCCTACTGGATCGGTCTATTGATGCCATCCTGCAGAGAAGTTACACAGACATCCAGGAGAAACATCAATCGGGAGCGACGTACCACCCTGAGGTCTCTGTGGGAGGATCGTTCCAGTGTAGTCGGTAGTCCTTGATGCAGACACCTACATGTACCAAAGCAAGATGAGCAACCTCATCACCTCAGGCGCCTACCAGAAGCTGACAAAGGACCCCACCGACTGGCTCTGCAGGCGGATCACAGCACCCCAATTGCTAACAACTGTGAACATCTTTATTCTCAAGGGATGCTTGCGAAATGTTACACTGTGCTGTGTGAAAGGACGTAAAAGCAGCCGGAGTGAAATTGTTTTGTACCATTTTTCAAGCATGAGAAAAACTAGCAAGCCTTTCAAACTATTTGCCTCCATGTACAGTACATGTACCGGTATGCTTCTTCAACAATAATGATGACAGAATATTAGATAAAGATGATGTGATGCTGAGATTCTATCATAAATCATATAACTTTATATCATAAGATGCCTGTGATGTACAGTCATTTTGGTTTCACTTGTCCACAATAAATTTAAAAAGGCACAAAAGGCCACAAAGGCATTCACAATTGATGTTCACATCCACATAAAATGTGCTGCTAAACCTGTGAGGGTAATGTAAATTATTCATTTACTGTACTTCACAATAAAATGAAGTCAATCTTTACATCCGATCTATAATTACACCAATTTTAATTCGCAGCCAAAATGAATGACAATAGATTAGACTACAGTTAAGTAATATGCAACAAAGTACACAAGAACAATTTTTCCCAATACACAAACAAGTTTTTACAAAGAAACAATTAACATACTGTTAATTACATGTATGTTAGAAATCAATTTGTTTAGTGATGACAACCTGTAAACTTTCACTTCCATGAATGTAAACATGCTGAAAAGAATGTCATTCTAACATCATGCTAAAGAACAAAGACTATTCACTGCAAATCAGATGCAAGTTTAAATCATTTGGCTATTAAAGCTGAAGAGTAAAATGCTTCTTAGATTCTGACACCTTGGCTTCAGTACAAGTCAAATTCCTTTGGTCACTTTGTTGCTCTATTGGTATCTGCACAGAGGTAAAAGAAATAACCACAGTTGATATTTTTACTAGACAATTAAATATAAATTGCTTTTCTGCAATTTAGCAAAATACTTAGCAACTTGGATGTTCCAAGAAAATTAGTCATTAATTTGCCACATCGGTATTTATGAAAAAGAAATTCAAGGTGTCACACAAGAATAGTTTCCATGGAGTTCAAGGCAACACTGGCAGCCAGTGCCACCAATGCATTTTATTTAAACGCGCTGCCCTCTTGCGACTCTTGCAGCCAGTGTTGATATGCCCTATCTCACATTGTTACTTGCAACACACTGGTACATGTTTATATATACATGTACAATGAACATACATTGTACTTGTCGTTAGGCACGACACATACAATGGTATACCTACATGTACATGTACATGTATGCATGAACATTAATGTTCAGGACAACGTACAGACTTGTTTTCGCGAGTATGGCCAAGCTTGTATCGGATGTTGTCACTGTAAATTGCAGGATCTGATCCTGCGCTTCGTTTACATTTCGTTGGTGTTTTCACAAAGCGGCAAAAACTCTGTATCTGTTGAAAATGATGTTTTAAGATATTCATGTTTAAAGTTTACAAGTGTGGCATGGCCAGGAAGCTTCAGAAGAGTTCCAAATTTTTCAGAATACAACAATAAAATCTGCACGATATTCTGATAAATTAATGATTTTATATTTTGTTCACTTCGTGAAAACAATCAAATCTAGAGGTTATACTATTTTATCACAGCATGTCATGTGTTTCATTAAGGTTTTTGTCACTTCCTGAAAACAGAAACATACTTTTTTCACAGCGTGTTACTGTATGTGTTTCATTAAGGTTTTTGTCACTTCGTGAAAACAGAAATATACGAAGGTGTTTTTTACACGCACGTGCTATGTTTTTCATAGAAGTTTTCGTCACTTCATGAAAACAGAATTTGCTGCACTGTGGACATTCTTCATAACGTATTAGCGTAAACATGTATTATTAGAGATCTTCAGAGATGGGGGATTCAATATGAGAAGCGATTTTCTTCCAACCATCCTCCTAGCGTCCTGCTGCATACTACTTCAGTTTGGGGCTTCAGAATCCACCGAAAAATTAAGCCTGATGAAGTCTAAAAATGAGGTGACTTCGTAGGGCTTTGTGACGTCACACTTTGAATCACTGAGTACAAAGTCACGTGACAGTAATAAAAAAGTGAAATTTGACACCTTTTTATTGTTGTCTGTTAATTGCTTAAAGTTAGGAGGGCCTGACGCGTTTCGATCCTTGCAGGATCTTTCTCAAAGGCTGAGAAAGATCCTGCTAGGATCGAAATGCGTCAGGCCCTCCTAACTTTAAGCATTTGATATATTTCAGGTCATTTTGGGTGATGAGCAGTTTGCAGCAGTTAATTACTTGTATTGTCTGTTAATTGTTTCGTCTGTATCTGCCGCACAATTTAACTACTGAAACTAGTGAAATTATGGAAACTACAGTCAGGATGTTTTGGGGAAAGTTGAGCAACTGCAACAAGTTCAGTGTAAAATAGACAAATTCCCATGCCAACGTTTTTTAGATTGTGCGTGGAGGCTATTATACAATTAGGCTAATTAATTTCTTTCATTATATTAATTATATTTATAACACATGGAGGAAGAAATAAATCTCAATGGAACATGTAACTTTTAGGCTTTACACTTATCCCATGTTTTCAACAAAAACATTTAAACAAACGTCATGCACCGGCGAGGCGCTCCAGAGCACGTGACATGTCACGCTCGGACCCAGACGTTTAAAGGCCGAAGCAACCCCAAGCCGCTCGAACTCGAAGTCTGATGGTTCCAAACGCGTAGCCGCGCAAGCACTGCGACTTTGAACTAAAGCCGCGCAAAGTCGAAGTTTCGCAGAGCCGGGGATTAGGAAAAGGGCCCTATTGTACATTAGGGGGGGGGGGAGACTGGGGGGGGGACTAGGGTGGTTGCAACCCCCCCCCCCCCCCCCCCCAAGGCATAATGAAAAGTTTCAGGCCCAAACGTGCAAAAGATCAGTGAGTGTGAGGCAGCTCCACTGTACGCTCCAGTGACCACTTGATTTGCATAACACATGCAACACAATGGCAATGGCCAGTACACCCCCCACGGAGAGACACTGAAATCCAGTCATAGGGCGAAAACTTTGACGAAAAAATGATCACTGGGTTTTACTCCAATCAAATCGACTCTTATATGAGTGGAAAGGAAATTTTTTCATCTTTCCAGAACCGCTACCCACAGTGTGATCCGACTCTGGGTTCTCAAGATACACATGTACGTTGAGATAAACAACCAAAGGTCTGTTAAACTAACGGCCATTTTTCATCCCGCTCCATAGGGAATTGCCTCATACCCATGATCTTTGAGAGAAAAATGATCACTGGTTTTTCTGTTTTTCTGAGTGAGACAAATATATGAACTTAAAGCCAAAAGAATGAATTTTCATAATCTGCAACCCCCAGATTTATACGACTTTCCGTTCTGAAGAAACAAGTGATTTAGTGTAAAAATTTGCTGTTTTGGGGGTCATTTCCCCACGTTAAAGCTTCTGTGGAATTTCCGGTGGAGCAGATGCGCACTAGTTTTCATTATGTTTTCACTTTTTATAATTAAAAAATGATTTTGTGCACAACCGTATGGAAGTACGACCCAGCTACAAGATCAACCCCCCAGGTCTGAGGATGTGTCTATGTTGCAACGAATCTACGAATTTGACGAAAGTATATCATAAACGCCCTCTATCATCCAATTTCTACTTTCAGTACCGAATTTGCAAATCTGTTAAGTAAACTCACTGCCAGTCCCCACTCCATTGTCGATATTAAGTAAACAAAAAGCCAGCACCCTCACTGTGCTTAGTGGCAGCAAGAAGTTTAGCCAATCGGCCAATTTAGTCAATTTTGTAAATGCGACGATTCAAAGATTCGTTACAACAGCTACACTACTGTAGTAAATTATGTCACTCTTTAATGCAATGCGCAAACCATGGCAAACATCTATGCCGTTCGCATGGCAATGTCGTGTTTTACCACGCCAATGGGTCTAGCCTAGTCCTAAACAATAGCCCAGACCTCTCAATAGTAATACTCGTCACAGCATATTTAACAATAATGTGCCAAGACTAAGATCGTTTGGGTAATAAAGGTTCTATAGCCTTGATAAATTTGGTAATCAACAGTAACTTTTATCACAAATCATCAAAATTGTACTAACTAAACGTACGTGTGACAGCTACCGTGAGCACCACGTTGAAACATTCATCAGCATCGTATCATTTTGTACGCGCTAAATTATGCAACCGTAATAATCACAGGCGCGCATTTGCATTAATCTTCCCTGGGAACAAGAAATTTTTTTCACTTTGTGAAAATGCGACTGGGTCGTTTAGTCAGGGCGACTGTTTTCACGAAGGGACAAAGATACGTTTTAATCAAAAATTAATTTGAATTTAGCTTGGAAAATTGGAGGAAATGTTCCCCCACCCTAAGTACGCAACAAATATGTAAAAAAAAAATTGAAAAAAATGCCCATATTTGGAGTTTTTTCACTTTGTGAAAACACCGACTATTTGAATGTTGACCCTGCATGCAAAATCTAAACTGGATCTGATCCTTCCCGCGAGGTGGATCAGATTCAGATCCCAAGTCAGGATTGGATCCAGATCTCACAATCACTGTTGATCGCCCTTGATTGCTCATTGATCATCCTCGCGGGTTCAAGTAAAGATACAGGCAGACCACCTAAAGAGCACCATTACTTTAAGGGACAACCACATTTACGGATAAAGTGGACTTTTCTTTTCCAATTGGTTTCTTCCAAATAGTTGTAGGATTACTATTACAAACTGATTTTACCTCCTTTTTCTTCTTTTCTTCCTCTTTACGTTTCTTCTCTTCTCTTATCTGCTGAAGCCGCAGCTTCTTACGCTCTAGTTCTGCTTTTCGGTCAGACATCACACCACAAGGTAGAATATCGATGCTGAAAAAGAAATTGAAATATCACAATGTATAATATTCATAAATATGTGAGATTGAGGTTTTAAGGTTGAATGATATCAACTGAAAGAAAAAAATTGAAAGGTGAACAAAGAAAAACTGACTGGAGCGGGATTCAAACTGTTGACCTCCTGAATACCGTACAGGTGCTCTACCAACTGAGCTATCCAGCCCTACGTTGGTTGTGTCCCAAATAATCAATTCAGTCAATTTGTCTGTAGCCTAGGTGTTAATGCACCCGCAGTGACCTGTCTTTCATAAAAAAAAAAAATTTGGCATGTAATTATAATTTTGCCTAATCATGTTGGAAATTCCTGATTAAAAAAAAGGGAATACTCGGAAGTTATACTTAATTTTGTTAAGTAAAAAAGCTTTTAAACGACTGGAAGTGAAACTATCACAATGATCATGTGATTTTCTGAACCAAAAATCTGGCTCAGAAAATCATGTGACTAGGGGATCATGATTTTCTTTCATTCTTCTTCAGCAGACGCTGTCATCATTGTTTAATTAACAAAGAGTAGCAGTACTTATTTATGACGACAGCGTCACCGGCCCAACGATGAACACCATATCCTGCCCTGCACCTGACTCTACCACAGCGTGGCCCACTAACACACCCTCTGAGGTCCTGCTCCGCCTGATTGACCTACATGAACGGACTGCCCACCCGACCCCCCAAGGGTTGATACCTGCACCAGCTTCAGGGGCAGCCAAGGCGGAGAAAGTGAGACGACCCTTGATAACTGCAGCTGGCACGAGTGAGGAGTGTCTATACTTCGAACAGAGATGGTCGGATTACAAGGCGGCCACACACCTCAAGGGCCCAGACGTGGTTTTTCAACTCCTTGAGTGTTGTGATGAAGCCCTTAGGAGGGACCTCACACGGACCTTCGGCGCCCTAGCCTCCAGTGACGAGCAGACCGTCCTCAGCGACATTAAGACGCTCGCCGTACGCCAAGAGAATGTTATGGTTGCACGGATGCAGCTTCAGCAGCTGCGCCAGGACCACAATGAACCTGTTCGAGCCTTCTCAGCCCGTCTCCGAGGCCAAGCTGAAGTGTGCAATTTCAAGGTAGAATGCCAATGCACAGCCCAAGTCGACTACAGCGACATCATGATCAGAGACGCCCTCATCCGGGGTCTCGGGGATGAAGAGATCCGTTTGAACATCCTCGGTGAATCTAAACAAGACATGTCCCTGGAAGAGACACTCCGATACATCGAAGCAAAGGAGAGTGGCAAACGGTCAGCTGGTCGCCTCCTCGGGGAAAACAACACCACAACTGCAGCCGCCGCCACCTCCTATAAGCGCCAAGAGACTCCACTGACAGGCTGTTCCTGTCAAAGCAGGCTTGCGTCGCACTTGGCATGATACCCGCCACATTCCCTACAATTGGAGAATCACATGACCCCACTGGATCCAGAGCCGAGTCCTCCGCTGCCACAGAGATACCCACACCTGATTCCTGCGTTACCAACACTTGTGAGTGCCCACGACGCCAGGCGACACCACCTCCACCCACATTTCTCCCATTCCCAGCCACGGAGGAGAACCGAGGGAGGCTGGAGACCTGGCTGCTACAGCGCTATAAGTCCAGTACCTTCAATGTATGTGAGCATCAGCCACTCCCCATGATGTCTGGCCCCCAACTGCAACTCATGATCGATCCCAATGCTCGACCAGTGGCTCACCACACACCAATCCCCATCCCACTAAACTGGCAGGATGATGTCAAGGCAGGCCTTGACAGAGATGTACGCCTTGGTGTTATTGAACCAGTCCCTGTCAGCATACCGGTCACTTCGTGCCACAAGATGGTGATCTGCGCCAAGAAATCTGGCAAGCCCAGGCGGACTGTCGATCTGCAACCACTCAATCGTCACGCCCTCCGTGAGACCCACCACACCCAGTTGCCCTTCCACCAGGCATGTGCAGTCCCACCCAACACACGCAAGACCATCTTTGATGCGTGGAACCGTCACCACAGCATTGCCCTTGACGACAAGGACCACCATCTCACAACGTTCATCACCCCGTGGGGCCGCTACCGGTACCATGTTGCCCCACAAGGGTACATCGCCTCAGGTGATGGCTACAGCCGCCGATTCGATGAAATCGTCGCTGACATCCCACGGAAGACCAAGTGTGTGGATGACACCCTGCTGTGGTCAGATACAATCGGGGAGGCATTCTTCCAGGCAGTTGAGTGGCTTGATATCTGTGGCTGCAACGGCATCACACTGAACCCCTCAAAGTTCTCGTTTGCCGGCTTTGAGGTCACTCCAAGCACTGTCCGCCCCTGCCCTCGGTATTTAGAGGCCATCCAGAACTTCCCCACCCCTCGCAACATCACTGACATCCGCAGCTGGTTCGGCCTGGTAAACCAAGTCTCCTATGCCTTCGCCTCCGCCAAACGGATGCTGCCCTTTCGTGAACTCCTTAAGCCTGGTACACGCTTCGTCTGGACAGATCAACTGAACCGAATCTTTGAGGACTCGAAATCCCTGATCATCAGCGAGAGCCACAAAAGGGTGGAGATCTTTGACAAGACCAAGCCAACCTGCCTCGCCACCGATTGGAGCAAGGATGGCATCGGATTCTGGCTACTCCAGAAGCACTGCACCTGCCCTTCCACCAAGCCCTTCTGCTGCAAGACTGGCTGGAAGATCACGCTTGTCGGGAGTCGCTTCACGTCAGGGGCAGAGTCACGGTATGCCCCAGTGGAAGGAGAAGCACTCGCGGTCGTTGATGCGCTCGACAAGGCACGCCACTTTGTCCTTGGCTGCTCTGACCTCATCGTGGCCGTTGATCACAAACCCCTCCTCAAGATATTCAGTGACAGGTCCCTTGACGACATACCGAACCCTCGTCTCCGCAACCTCAAAGAGAAGTCACTGCGATACCACTTTCGCATTGTCCACATACCAGGAGTGCGCCATGCCGCAGCGGATGCAGTCTCCCGCCACCCGGTTGGTGAGCCCAAACCAATGCGTCTCCAGGATGACGTGGCAACCGTTCTTCACCCCTCCCATCAGCAAGGACTACCACATGACTTCCACACTGCCCTCCGCACTCACGACCAGAACACCACCGATTTGCTCCCAGACAACTTCCCACACAACAGAGGTAATCAGATCTATCACATGGGATGATATCCGTCTCGCAACTACCAGCGATCCCACCATGTCAAAATTGATCGAGACTGTCGAGGACGGTTTCCCTGAGCATCGCGGTGAACTTCCCCCTGACCTCCGGCAGTCTCACCAATTTCGTGACAATCTCCCAAGCTTTGATGGGGTGGTCCTCTACAATGATCGCATCGTCATTCCTCCATCCCTTCGGGATCGAGTGCTCCAGGCCCTACACTCAGCCCACCAGGGTATCTCCCAGATGTGCTCACGGGCAGAATCTTCATTTTTTCTGGCCAGGCATGACACCAACCATCACTGAGATGCGGGCACGCTGTTCACCTTGCAATCGCATGGCACCCTCACAACCAAGCGCTCCCCTGACCCCTCCCATCTATCCAGCCTATCCGTTCCAGTACCTCGTGTCCGACTACTTCCACTACCGTGGCCGGAACTACCTTGTGGCTGTGGACAGGTACAGCAACTGGCCGATTGTGGAGGCAGCGAATAACGGCGCTGCCGGCCTCATCACTGCTTTACGTCGCATCTTTGAAACTTATGGCATCAGTGATGAACTGACGTCAGAGGGCAGTCCTGAATTTTCATCCCACAAGATGGCCACATTCCTCCACAACTGGGGTGTGAACCACCGCATGTCATCAGTTGCCTTCCCCCATGGCAATTGCCGTGCAGAGGTCGGCGTCAAGACCGTGAAGCGCCTCATCACAGATAACACCGATGCCACTGGGTCACTCGACACCGACAACTACTAGCGAGCGATGCTCCAGTACCGCAACACCCCTGACCGCGACACACATCTCTCTCTGGCTATGTGCATTTTCGGCCAACCCATCAGGGACTTCATCCCTATCCATCCGGGCAAATACAAGCCCCACCGAACATGGCAGGAGACCCTACAGTCGCGGGAAGAGGCACTTCGGAACCGTCACATGCGTGCTGCTGAGCGCCTATCGCAGCACACAAGACCCCTCCCACCCTTGGTCACAGGGGACTGTGTTCGCATCCCGAACCAGACAGGCCCCCACCCTACCAAATGGGACAAGACTGGCATTGTGGTCGAGGTACGCCAATTCGACCAATACGTGGTGAGAGTGGACGGCTCCAGACGAGTCACCCTGCGCAACAGAAAGTTCCTGCGCAAGTACCAGCAAGTCATTCCCCGTGCGCCCATGGCCATGGTGCCAGGCCCCACAGCAGCCCGAGTCCCACCATCCACTGCTCGCCCTGCAGACCATCGCCCCGATGCACCGCCAGCACCAGCCCATTTGCCTGCACCTTCATCACGCAGCCCTGCCAGACCTTCCCCTGCCATGCCCAAGGAATACCATGCAGACCCACCAGCGGCACAGGATGACGCGACAGACCCGGAGGAACCTCCAGCTATCCCGGCATCACCATTGCACACCTCTCAGCCTCAACAGCCTCAAGGCACAACACCGGCCAGTTCCATCCCCCCAGCACTCAGGGCACTCATGCCGCACAATGCCCCTGGCCTGAAGGAGCCCATACCAACAGCACGCCCTTCAACCTCTCAGTGCCTGCCCACTCGTATCACGCGATGTTCAACCCGCCAGTGACGTACGTTTTTTTTCCATAATTATAATGAAAACACCTAAATTGTACCGTTTATTTGTTTGGAATGTTATATTCTACTTTTGAAAGACTTTTCAAATTTCCAGTCATGCTAAAAAAAAGTGCCCCAAATTACCCAACAAAGATGGCGTGTACCTTTAACTTGCTCTGTTCCAGCATGCTCTAGCCATTTTAGTGGCCAGTGCTTTTTTCCACAATACACGGGTTTACACTTCGAAAAAAGCGCATGTGTGATAGTGCCTCGTTTTGAAGTCGCGATCAAAACCGGCGAAGTGTAATGTATACATAATCCCACAGCTCTGGGAAATGGGTTTTGTAAGTACTGTACTCTATGAGAAATTTAACTTCCATGGAAAAGGTTTCGGTTTCCAGGCGTGATGAAAAACCTTTCTACACTGCTTCTGTGCGTGATCACTGCAAGATCAGGATCGAGTGTAAACGCGGCATTGGTCAAATCCCTTTAGATTGATCGCAACCGAAGGATCTGATCCTCTGCGGCCTGCTGGGTTTTTTTTTCATGGTCTCACATCATTTCCTCAAAAGGTGGGGATTTTGTCCAATAAATTTTGCTAATAAATTTAGAAATGAAGCCTTCTAAATCATCAATTTAGCCACCATTTTAATTGTACTGTACAAGTACTGTACACACTTAAATAGACCAACACTAAAATCACTAGACTTGGTCCACGGTATAGTGGATATATTGAGCCCTGCACTTGTTGCGAACTTAAACAGCATATCAGTCGCAGTCAGGGCTGGTTAGTCTGGTACCAGATCAACAGAACAAGAGTTGTGCGTGAAAACTAGAGTGGAAACCAGACTTAATTCACTTTACAGTTCTGTCTATAAAATGTTGCATCTTCATTTTACCCACATAATTTCCCTCAAAAATCAAGGCCCTGCCCTCTTACCACCAATTTAACCTTGGTTTACATACACCACCAGCAACGCATGGAGGAAGAAATTTGACACCTTTGGTAAGTTTTGGGTCATTTTTTCTGAATATAATGATCTTTCGATATTCAAAGTGGTTTTATATGAGTCATTGATAAGTACCAATCAGATCCATGTAGTCAGATTTTGTGTTTGGATTTTGGAAAGTGGAAAACTAAGTGGAAACGTATTTCAGGAGTTGGTCAAAAAGGTTGTACCCATTTTTTTATCCAATTTTGTCGTAACCCTAAGGTCCAAGTCCCCATGTCAGACCTAGGGTTACGATCATCGCAACTATTCTAATGCCACCCATATTATTTTCAGTATTTATTTGGGTAAGAAACTGGGGTTTTTTTTACCAAAATATTGCCGAAATATGTTCATTTTAGGGTTTACAGGACCCATGAAGGAAAGAATTCCACTGACGGCCATCACTTGTACACAAACCTATGGGACCAACAGAGGGCGTTTTGATAAAAAAGGCTACCGCTGCATTCGAAGTGTTATTGTAGGTCAAAAAACCCTAAAAATCTCACTTTTTAGATAAGCTACACAAGTTTTCACTCCTGAGATTGAAGTTCATCATGACTTGCATTATTAAGTTAACTCTTGGAAGAAATTAACCGTCAGTGGAATTCTTTCCAAAATGGAAATAGGCCTAGGCCTAACGTTAGGCCTAGGCCTAACGTTAGGCCTAAAGGGGGTCAGACAAGTCGACCGGTGGGACAACTCGACTTGAGACAGGTCGACCGTTGAGACAGGTCGACCGGTGAGACAGATCGACCGGTGAGATAGCTCGAGACAGGTAGACCGGTGAGACATTTCGACCGTTGAGACAGGTCGACCGGTGAGATATATACCGTGAATCGAAGCTATTAGCGAGTTTTTCGCTCAGCGACGTACGGGGGTTTCAACGACGTGGGAGTGACGTACTGCCACGTCCGCCGCGATCAAACAACTCCCGTTTAGAATCATTTTCGCTAAATCGCTGAACGCGGACGGACGTGTACCTAGACTGAATGACGTCACTACTCAACTTAGAGTACACTTCCGTATGCCCATTTGCAACTTTATGGCGAATTTACATCGTGTACAAGACACACTTCTCTCAGCTTATATTTGCGACGTTATAGATGATGAATTCATGTTTCTTAGTGACATCAACAACTCAAGTGATTTCCAGTTCGATGGTTATCACTCGACCGAGCCATGGCCATAGAACCTCCTATTTCAACAATTACTTATTCAAATTTCTTACAAAACATTTCCATTTCATAATTATACACATATTGTTATAATTCAGAAAACAACACTTACACTTAGTTACAGGAAAGCTATTGAAATCCGTTGACTCCATTAAAAAACAAAATCAAATACAGAGAGCTAGTGATCATTGTGTGTGACTAATCGCGAGCGAACAAATTGTACTGTGATTCATGACATCTTTATGTTGTTTACATGCTACAAGTGCGCTGATTGGTTGTTGATTCCATGGATCCACGTTATCCGGCCTCGTTGCGACCGACGTAAATCTGGCGAAGGCCCATCCTAGATTTCAACGCTACAGCAGTCTACCCACTGTTACTATAGTGACGTGTCGATTTTTGCACACGGACCGCAAATTCTACGTCCGCGTTGCGGTTGCGAAAACAGCCGATTCACGGCGTTCAACGCACGCTGAATAAGGACCTTGTCCAGTGTTAGACTTGGTCGACCGGTGTATCGGCTGATCCCGTGGGCTACGCGCTGAATAATGGTCTCGTCCGCTGAGATAGGTCGACCGGTGTATGCGTGCTGTGTATCGAAGCGATTCACGGCGTACCCGTTGGCTCAACGCGCGCTGAATAAGGGCTTTGTCCGCGCTGTATGCATGCCGTGTATCGAAGCGATTCACGGCTGATCCCGTGGGCTCAACACGCACTGATTAAGGGCTCCGTCTGATGTTTGGAGAATAAATATGAACAAACTATATTTTAAAGGTATTATCACTTTATACTTTGGTTTTGTCAAAGAAATACAGATTCATGAACAAACAAAATCAACTGGAAAATACAGTCAAAAAATTAAGTCATCTGTGAAAATTTCAGGTCCATACGGTGCCCACTTTTTGAGAAAACAGAGAAAAACTGCCACAGTATTTCTGAAGTCTTTTCTATTTTATTTTCTAATCTTTTAAAAGATGAAAAAGATTTTCGGTCGTTGCTTCAATAATTTCTGTATAAATACACCATTTCAGGTGGCCTCCCACCACCATTGAAGAAATGGTATAACGGAAAAAGGTCCAACTTGAGGAAGAGCCGAAGAGGCCACTGAAAATTTTGTATCCTACTACGGTGACGTATACCAGTTGACAGTTGTACCTTGTAGAACTCAAACCTGAAAAAAAAATTATATTATATGGGGATACTATAATTATTACATACTGTATCCGCACTAACTGTGTAATGTGTCCTTTGCTTTTTGCCTAAAACCTGCTGGGCCCCCGGACTTAATAAATATGGGCTTTTGCTCAATGTTTTGGAAAACAGTGCAAGATGATTTCTTTCGCAGTTCCTTTAGGCCTATGTGGTGGATTCAATTTGCTAAAATTATAAGCTGGATTTTCCAACCGACTCATGCGGCATTATTAAGCAAACTCATATCGAATAAATTGGCCAATGTTTCTTTTCCTCTTTTTTTGAAAAAAACGCAAAAACATCCTTGAAATGATACGAGGGTGACAAAATGTCCCTTAAGATTTTAAATGGAGGCAGAATTTTATTCTGTTTTTAAAATTACATTCACTTAAAGTACTTATCAACAAACCTTACGCATACAAAATGTATAAATAATCCACAATACGAAAGCAAAGAACGACAATATTCAATATTTGAATACAAACAAATTAAAAACTTGAAACTTATATTGTGTTATTCTAATTCATTATAAATTATCACAAACTCTTATTTATTTATTTATTATTTACCCTGGGGGAAACCTTTCAGTGATACTCTGTTTTTCAAAGGTGCCCAGCTTTACAGTAAAAAAGACCTATCCGTTTATTTTGCTCCCTAAAACTTAAAAGCAAGGTCTTGTTTACGAGGTTACTTGCGGGTCTTCGTTGAGCCCACTGGATCAGCCGTGAATCGCTTTGATACACGTGCACGAATACAGCGGACGACCTGTCTTATCTCACCGCAGACGATGCCTTTAGTCAGCGTGCGTTTAGCCCACTGGATCAGCCGTGAATCGCTTCGATACACGGGCACGAATACAGCGGACGACCTGTCTTATCTCACCGCGGACGATTCCTTTAGTCAGCGTGCGTTTAGCCCACGGGTAGCCGTGAAACGCTTCGATACACGGTATACATCTCACCGGTCGACTTGTCTTACAGGTCGACCTGTCTCACCGGTCGACCTGTCTCAACGGTCGACTTGTCTCACCGGTCGAACTGTCTCAAGTCGAGTTGTCCCACCGGTCGACTTGTCTGACATTCGGCCTAAATATGGGTGGCGTAATACTAGTACTATAGTAGGCCTAATAATATAATACACTAACCCCGGTCCTGTATTGAATTCAAAAACCCTAAAATGAACATATTTCGGCTATATTTCAGTGAAAACAAAACAGTTTCTTACCCAAATAAATACTGAAAATAATATGGGTGGCGTAAAAGACACTAATGCCCCTAAATGATTAAAAAAAACAACAACAATCAAACCTTGCGATCGAATCCCTGTCCAGTTCACGGATAAAAACTCCACTCCTAAGCATAAGTAGAGTACATCGTACCTACCTACCTAGCCCTGCGTAGTCTTGGTTCACGACTATGTTATTACTCGAACGTACGAACCAATTACCCGCACTGACCTACACGCACGTACGTACATGTACGTAAAGGCCCCTCTCTTATTGTTGCACGTACGTATGTATGTATGTATGTACGTAAAGACCTACGTACATACATACATACATACGTACGTGCATGCGGGTCAGTGTTGGGAATCGGTTCGTACGTTGAGTGACTCGTGAACCAAGACTAAGCCCTGCGATGAAAGTGTCTACGTATATATATATATTAGTCTTGGTTCCAAGACCTTCGTTGTTCTTTCCTCCCGGCACATAGGGCGCCCCCGCGCGGCAGACATGGAGAGACTTATGTCGGACAGCACTGCTCTGGACTGCAATCCACGGCCCTCTGTTTACTGTACTTGCACTCTTATGGGGTTATGAAGATCGAAACAAAACTGAAATCAATTCTACTGGTTAATTGTCTTTTTATGAACATGAAGGAAACGGGGAAAAAATGACATCCCTTTTGTTTAAAGTCGTATATTTCCAGTTCTGTGGACTGTACGTTATGACGATAACCCCATCTGACTGACACCAAATATTTATATATTTGAAACGACTCCTATCATGAGCATTTTGTTCATTAAATGTCCGACATACCTAGTAGGGCCTACCTTCCTTCCGGTTGAGGGGTGCAAATGGGACACGCCCCGAAAATGATATCTGATTGAACCTAGAACTTAAAACAATAGCCCAACTGCAGAATCGGTTTTTGTTACATACTACACCATAGAAGAGGGAATCCCAAATGTCGATGGCATCAATATATAATTGATTGGACTCTATAAAAGCCGAAACTACAGAAAAAACAACAACAAGCAAGTCAAACACAAACCTATTGGGAACTTTTTTTCGTTATATACATACCATACCCCAGTATCGGGGAGGGATGACAATTAATAACCCCCATCTGCTGAACTAACTGTCACAAAAAGAAACCGAGTTCTGGTGCTTTAAAGGTAATATCCATACATGATATTTACAAATTCAAAAAACAACCATGAAAATCGGTCGTAATGGCGCGGACTTAATATTTGGGGAGGGACCAAATAGGACACGCCCTCAGATGACGAGTAGGCCACTAAAATTTTCGAACCCCATCAAAAACAGATTGTTTGTAACTGTAGAACCCAAAACTGAGAACAAAATCATAAATTAGTCAACAAATCCCACAGGAGTACATCGTACCGCACTAATAGTGTAAATTAGACCTTTTTCTCTTTGACCCTTTCTTAAGCAAGGAACTTGAGCATCACTTCGGCATATTTTCTTAAGAGGTGTTTATGGATCCGGGGTAGTGTAAGGAATAAATTCTGAGTTCTGACTCTTGTTTCATACTTGCACTCGAAATAATGATTTTTAAAAAGTGTATCATTGTGTGACTTTAAAGGTAGTATCATACTTTGGTTTTTATCAAAGAAATACAGATTCATGGGCAAAACTATCAAGACAGATACAGCAACAGTCATCTGTGAAAATTTCAGTCCCATACGGTGCCCACTTTTTGAGAAAACAGTGAAAAACAGCCATAGTATTTCTTAAGTCTTTTCTCTTTTATTTTTGATCTTTTAAAATATCAAAAATATTTTCGGTCGTTCTTTTACTAATTTCTGGATAAATACACCATTTCAGGCGGAAATATTTTAACGGTAGGTTTCTACTATATAGCATCATCTTCATACCCTGAAAGTTATACGTAAATCTGTGAACATTTCTGTTTTGGTCTCTCACCAAAGTATGATACAACCTTTAAAGGTAGTATCATACTTTAATTGGTAGCATACCGAAACACTGAACAGAAATCTTCACAGATTTACCTCACTCTACAGTGTATAAAGATGGTGCTGGTAGAAACATACCGTTAAAATTGTTCTACCTGCAGTGAAATCCAGAAAAGAGTACAGTGACCAAAAATATTTCTGATCTTTTAAAGATCAAAAAGAAAAGAGAGAAGACTTAAGAAATATTGTGGCCGAAGTTCACTGTTTTTTTTCTTCAAAAAGTGAGCAACGTATGGGACTCAAATTTTCACTGATGACTGTTAATGTATCTTCCTTAATTTCCTTCATGTTTGCCCATGGATCTGTCTTTGACAAAAACCAAAGTATGATATTACCTTTAATAAGGAGGCTGCCCCATGCATCCCACGCACCACTCACGAAACTTAAAGGTATAGGTAGTATCACACTTTGGTAAGAAACCAAAACAGAAATGTTCACAGATTTATGCATAAATTACAGGGTATGAAGATGGTGGAGGTAGAAACATACCGTTAACATTTTCTCACCTGAAATGGTGTATTTATCCAGAAATTAGTAAAACAACGACCGAAAATCTGTTATCTTTAATATAAAAGATCAAAAATTAAAGAGAAAAGACTTAAGAAATACCGTGGCTATTTTTCACTGTATGTTTTCTCAAAAAGTGGGCACCGTATGACTGTTACGTAGTGTATCTGTCTCATTACCCATGAATCTGTATTTCTTTGATAAAAACATGAATTACCTTTAAGAAATCATTTTTTGTACTCATAATTCAAGTTAATTGTCTGAGTCAGCCCTACACTCACACTTCAAACCTTTTGCACTCGAAATTATGATTGACTTCCTGCTGGCCGCCGGGCTCCCGGACTATAATGTCCGAAGAGATGAACATATAGGCCTAATTATGTAAAAAAAGGACAAAGTAAAACAACGAAATAGACTTCGTGGGAAATTGGTCCATAGAATATATACTTCACACACACATTTGCTTTTGGCCTGTTTGTTTAATGCACGGGATCCCAAAATTGCGGATCCACGTCCGATGCAGGGTACGCTAAAATGGGATCTGGATCAGCAAAATCCGTGATCCTGCGCATTAAACAAACAGGCCCTTTGTTTATAAACACCGTCTCAAGTTCTTCCCACTAAACGCAATGTGCACAAACTCTGTGCTAAACGGGCAATGCAAGATCACGGTCACAACCTCATAATATGCAAATGACACGGCTGCTGGTGCCACGGGATCCCAAGAACTACGCTGGTGACGCTGTATGTTCATACACGTACACCTTCAGCATTTTGGTAAGACAGCTCCTTGAAGTGGCGGGTGTACAAGTAAATTCGCATACTGAGCAGAGTGCGACTGACGGTGGAGAAGACGGAACCGGAAGTCAAGTTTTGTACTTGCAAGTGTCTTCCTACTTCATGACCGACCCTTAGTACTATTGCTAGTATAATTCAAGTTCATTTGCTGACTGGTCTGCCGTATACGGTGTGCATGATTTTGTACGCATGATAACTACTTGCAGCAACCAGCATTCGTAAAAACTCTGGTGGAACAGTATAGTTCATTAAGGTCAACAAACCCACTCATTTTCAAGGTTGGACTGCAATGGCTGGACGTATTTCCACTGCTTCTGAGAGGTGCTTTGCACCTTGGATCTATGGACGGATAAGTCTGAGGTTCTACCACCTGACATTCGCGACCATGTTGTTGAGTGTTATCATATCGGCCATGTCGACAGAATTCCCCGCTCCTACAACAATTGGGCCTACTGGTACTAGTGGTAAGTGTTATCAGAGAGCAGAAAATAAAGGGAATGATATCCGGCGGGGGAGGAAAAAGTGGGGAGAGCTAGAGAGGCAGGCTAGCGGAATATCAAGTGTGCTTTGTGAAAAGTAGGCCTACGTTCAAACTTCCAAATGTTGCTTTCAACAAGGCACGGTTCTAGAGCCAATATTTGTTTTGGGGGGCTAGAAGGGCCATTAGGCCTATAAATGTTATTTTTTTTGGGGGGGGGGGGCTACAGAATAGCCAATATTTTGTGGGTGATGGATTTTGGGAACCCTTCTTCTAACACTCGCTTCTGCTATGTCTTATTTTAATATTAGGACAATAGGAGTAAAAAAGCATGTACCTATAGCCTACATAACGCGGTAAAAAAAAAATTATTGGCGCTTAAAGGTAGTATCATCATACTTTGGTTTTTATCAAAAAAATACAGATTCATGGGCAAAAATACCAAGACAGATACAGTAACAGCCATCTGTGAAAATTTCAGTCCCATACGGTGCCCACTTTTTGAGAAGACGGTGAAAAATAGCCACAGTATTTCTTAAGTCTTTGCATGCTCTTTTATTTTTGATCTCTTAAAAGATCAAAAAGATTTTCGGTCGTTGTTTGACTAATTTCTGGATAAATACACCATTTCAGGCGGCAAGATTTTAAAGGTATATGTTTCTACCAGCACCATCTTCATACCCTGTAAGTTATACGTAAATCTGTGAACATTTCTGTTTTGGTGTCTTACCAAAATATGATACTACCTTTAATAACTGAAAAGATCTAGTATTTTCCAGATTTTCTTTTTTCAATTGCATTTTTTTTTCGAACCGCGCCAGCTTTCAACCATGGATGAAGGATATGGCACGAATCACGGCATCGTCTTACCACACCCGACACATGTTCTGAAAATGCAATATTAATCAAGTGTGTCCAACTAGATTGGAGTATATCAGCGGCACCTTTGTTTTTTAACGTTATTTTATTTGTCTGAATTAAAACGTTTGGTTTGATGGTTACGTTCCTGTTCAGTCCATGATGATATTATCCTTTTTGCGGCCGGGTCCAGGGGAAAAGTGGAGAGCCCACCCATCTCGGCGCGTAAAGTACGGTCACACGATTGACACTAATGCTCTCAAGCTGTACCTTTTAGATTAGGAAGTTTAATGTTGCACTGATTTAATTGTTTGCCGAAGTATGCTCATGGAGGTACAGTCTATAGGAAATGCCTATAAATAAAGTTAATTTACACTCCGTTCAGTTTTCTTGTTATTTGCAGTAAATCCACGGGTATTGTAGTGTTTGCAAACTTTGCAGTGAACCGTGCAGCCGCAAGTCATACATTCTTTGTTTGTCTGTCTGTCTCCCCGTTGGTTGGTCTATCTCCATGGGCAAATTATTGTTTGTCCATCGGTCGGGCAGCCCGCCGGGATGTCCTCCTGTTTCCTTGTTTGTTGGGGTGTTTGTTTGTTTGCTGGGCTGTTTTTCTTTAATTCTTTGTTATATAGTTTGTGTGCATGTTTCTTTCGGTGCATTTTTTGTTTCTTTGAAGTTCAGTCTATTTGTTAGTCACTTTGTTAGTCACGTTTGTTTCCTAAATGTTTTGTTTGTTTTCCTAAATCGGATACTGTAGTTGAACAGAGATGTGTCTAACACGTGTAGCTACGACTCCTTGCAAGTGAAGTTGCGTAAAGACAACTGTAGACAACACTATATATCTTATAGATACCAATAAAAGGCATAAGACACGCCAAAAAGCCGACGATGTTTAGAACATCGATCCAGAATGGACTGCTCAGACACACGCCACGTGATTTGTTATATACACCGCGATTCCATGCATGGAATCGCGTAGACGTACTCAAAGAACTCCACTCTCTTGACGTTGACATTTTCATGACCTTAAGTGTAAACAGAGAGATTATGGTAAAGGGAGTGGTCCACATTCTTGGGGTAAACTTTCCGTCTGGAACAGCAGGTTACTACGATAGATACAAAATTCCATTGATTATTTTCTCGACGAAGACGAAAAGCTTCATCATGATAGTCCACGTTTAGAATGATAATAGTCCCCAAATTACCGTACGGAGCTTTGATGTGCTTTCCTATAAAATGAAAATCAATCTTGATTGTTATTAAAATTATTTCCTGTTTATCATTATAGGCGATTATGTAAATTTGAAGTTCTCTTGATTGCATTTGCACACATCATTTAAAGTCATTCACACATACCCGCCATGTTATGCTATTTGGATACACAGCAGGTGATTTTTAAACACAGACATTTTTTTTACAACACGAGTGGCAATCCCATGCTTGGACATACTTGCTCTATGACGTCAGGCGAGCAACGCACTTTGGCTTAAAGGTACATACCGGTTCTTGTTGAGGGGGTGCTAAAAATAACCTACACCATGGAACGTTTGCCACTCTATTCAATCCAAATGCAATCATATCGTGAGATTTAAGTACCCCGTGTCTGGACCACGGAAGTAAATTAGATTTTTAGAAAGAGTAAAATGAGGCACTTTTATATTGATCACAAGTGATTTTAAAGTTTGTGTTTTTAAATGGTTATACGGCAATTCAATAGAAACGGACCGTGAAGTGAAAACTTAATCCGTGATTCTCACTCTCAGTGTCCTGTGACAGATTCGAGTAGGCCGACATCTCATTTGTGATAAAGTAGACCGAATTTGTTGACATTTTAGTATTCAATATTATAGAGTAACATTAAATACCACAAAAAGACGGATGGTTTCGGTTTGTTTAGGTCAGACCAGACTTTCATACATCAAGGTTAATCAACTTTAATAATCCATGTTTCCTATGAGTAGCAGCAGGCTATAGTCAAAATGTGTACAATATGGGGACTTCTACACACAGTTCTACACACAGCACTGAGTGTTAAAAAAAATAGACTTTTTGAATCACATTGTCATCAATGCCATGGCTCTTCACGGAAAAAGTGCACTGAGTTTAAAAGGTTAATCATCCTAGTGGGCCAACCGGCTTTCTCTTAAGTCGAAATCGAAAACGAAGTATCATGTAGGGCCTGTGGTCACCAAAGACTGCAGGTTCTTAGCGTTAACAAACACCCGGCCGGCATCTCAGTATTTGCGAGTATGGAGAGGCTCTTGGGTCGACAAATAAACATAGAATCATTCCAGACGACAAATGAGGCGTTATAATCCGCGTTATTTATAAGTACCAGTTCCAAGACCAATGCACAAAATGTTTTGTTTATAATATCGTGATTGGTCATTTGTTCTTATATCCTATTAATTGATATAACAATTTTGAAGTTCAGTATACATGTACATGTATAGATTGGCAAGCTCGATTGAAAACAGCATCCCCTTCAACGTAATATGTTGGTCCATGGAGGCCATGGTTGGTCCATGTTAATTCAGCATTTTACGAAACGTAGACATGGGTGCTCCTTTTCAATGTGAATTTCTTGGTAGTCATTGTCACAACAAATGTGGACATCCTTAAAAGAAAATAAAAGTTCCCGCATCGTTCAAAATATTCAAACTGTGTCTGATTAGAAAAAAAGTTTGATTATTGACTTAACTTAATACAAATTTGGCCGGAAAGGGGACAGTGGGGATTCGAGTTTATTTGTCTTGGTTTCCAGGACGACATAATACCACCTTTGTTTATACAAGGCTATTAAATTGCCCTCACGTTGAACTGCATGTCAGTAATTATTTACATATAAATGGGAACGATGTTACGCTTGCGCAAGCGTCAAGATTATACTGAGTTTTTGTTAATCGAAATACAAACTGAACTGCCTTTCGAATGGAGATCCACGGTCATTATTACGGCTGGGTTTCACCCAGACGCACGGCATTACCCCCATGGGGTCGGCAGCCCGTCTACACGGTCGGCCTCAAGCATATTAACTCGACCAGCATGTTGTATGGAATGTTTTGGTTGCGAAAGTCTCATGAATGCCTTGACATTTCTCTTTACTCGACATGTAGGAGACAAGTCATACAAGGAAGACAGACGTAGGCCCACGTATTACTGACGTATATTCCAAACTCAAATTGCGAGGTCATTTTCTGGTTTAAACAAGCCTTATCGTTTGTGCATGTGCCAAAAAATTGACCTAAACCTGTATCATCTCAAAGATGAATACGGGTTACAACGATCTCAAGCTTGTTGTCTTCAAAACCATAGAGGGGCCTATATTTCACAGACAAACGGTACACTGAATGATTAAAAAAATTATTAAACACAAAGTGGATGACATATCTTTGAACAGAGGGCGATGAACGAGATTTTCATGAAAAGTGTTCAAAACAATATACTAAACAAATAAGTAGGCTTAATATTAAAGAAAACGTAATGTGTATATTGCGCCAAAATCTTAAAATATTAGATGTTTTCAATTTTTCAATGTTTTGTTTTGATTGTTTGATTGTTTGATTTTTCGGTCGTTCGATTGTGTGATTGCTCAATTATTCGATCGAACGTTCGTTCGGTGGATCGATCGAACGATCATTGTTCGATTGTCACATTTTCCTTTTAAAGGTATACATGTATAACATTTTATAACCATCACAACGTCAGAGAAACTTTATTCGGCAAATCTTTAGGGTGTTAGTTCTCATAGGCGAGTTTATTGAGACATAGGCCCTACCTTATTCACAAATGCCACTGCTGATGATGATGCCATCAAAGTGAACCGTTTAAATCCGTAATCTTATCATACAGACTCATCATGTCCAAATTCAATTAAAACAAACATATAATTATCCTAGGTCTGTTAACGTGTAACAACCATAAAGAAGGTCCATGGTCCTCTTTAAAGGTAGTATCATACTTTGGTAAGACACCAAAACAGGAATGTTCACAGATTTACGTATGTGGAGGGGGGGGGGGGGGGGGGCGGAAAGCTGAGGGACTAGAAGTACTAGACTGGAGAAGGGGGCCTTGGTTGCTATGGTGATGGGTCCATGATGTTCCGGGTGTATAGGGGGAAACCAGGCACGCAGGTCCTTAGGGACTCCAGAGAATGAATTCAGACTCCTGTAGGCTGTAGTTTTCTTCCTCTTGTCTCGCAGGACTTTATTGTCGGGTCATCGATCAACCTACACCTGTGGATGTCAGGGCAGGCGATGCAATGTTTTAGTGAACATGCACAATATCATTTCCACTCACAGAATTATCATCAAAATTAAGTCACAAAAAGTAATCCAAAATGTAGTCTGAAAAACTATAAGTAATGCAGTTCAGGGTCTCAAAATAAGTTACAATGATATCCAATTATGCTCCCCACAAGGCATTATATTTATGGCACAAGAATTATAAAAACGCAAGTCAAAAATAGCGATGTATTGAACGTATGGAGCCCCATGTCTACACATAACATATAAAGGTACGGTACATGTACACGTGCATCGCGCACCACAGTCAACACTGTATCGGCCTACACAGTCTCTACACACACGTGCAGCGATCGCTGAATCTCGTTTTTAACTTCCACTTTTCAGGCCGAAAATACCACGAAACTGTCCATAAAAAATTACAAAAATGTATACCAAAACGTACTATGATATCCCGCGGTTTTAGTGACATGGGACCCCAATAGTTATTTTCCCGTATAAAATATGAATTATTAGCACAAAAACCGATCAATAATTATGACAACATTACCTGTGGATGTCAGGGCAGGCGATGGCCAAAACCCGCACACGAGGCAACAAGTAAACTGAATGGAGATTTCTGTACATAAAACTTACAAATGTTATGGTAAATAAAAGTAAACCCGGCATAATTGTTTGGAGAATTTTTACTGTTTAACAAAATAATTAAATGGAGAATTAAACAAAATAAATTAAGAATAACTTTCCCGAAATACGTAATAAAAATATTAATAGTAGTGGAATGTGTTTGTTTGTACGTCTTACTATATCCTTACTCCAGTAAATGACATAAATACATGTAGAATGAAGCCCGTCTTGTGGAACTGAATGAGAGCGGTCTCGAAGGTAAAAATGTCAAAGTCGGCAAATTATGTTGGAAGGAAATACATGAGGAAATAAAGTCTATTATATGCACAATCTAACAAATAATCAAATAATCACAATAATCAGTCTTACACCACCCTTACACGTATAGCTTACTGGGTATGAAGATGGTGGTGGTTTCCGCCTGAAATGGTGTATTTATCCAGAAATTAGTAAAACAACGACTGAAAATCTTTTTGATCTTTTAAAAGATCAAAAATAAAAGAGAAAAGACTTAATAAATACTGTGGCCGTTTTTCACTGTGTTCTCAAAAAGTGGACACTGTATGGGACTGAAATTTTCACAGATGACTATTACTGTATCGTCCTTGATATTGTTGCCCATGAATCTGTATTTCTTTGACAATTACCAAAGTATGATACTACCTTTAATGACGTAATTATTACCAAATTTGTTATGGTTAGGGCCTACTGAATTTGTCTCCGTTAGTCAACTAGGATTAAAACCTATATTGTCACTCTAGCTCAAATTCCCGGTAATGCCGGAGTTATAAATTTATGAATTTAGAAATTTGAAAAGATCAAGATCTACATCGAACATCAGCTCCGAAAATTAAAAAGCAGATTTTCTTGCAGTGTTGTGAAACCGTCATTGACTATTTGGGGCAGGAATAAGAAGGGTAGTATGAGTTCACCATTGTGCAAAGCACCTTTTTTTTAATATGAATGTTGAAACAAGTGAAACTGGTATTTCGGAGGTCGCTGGTTCGAATCCCACTCTAGTCCGATATTGCTTTGTTCACTTTTCAATTGATGTTGAAAATATTTGTTTCTTAACGAAAAAAAAAGTGTCCCATCCGTTAAAATGCTTGGAGTTGGGAGGGCCTGACGTCCCAATCCTATAGCAGGATCTTTGTCGAAGGCTAAATGGCAAGGGGACAAGAACGTGCAATTGAAGATACACATAAATTAATGGGAAGATCAGAACAAAGGGAAGGGGTAGGGAGGGTGGGGATGGGTGTGCATGGTCAGACAAAGAGGTGTCGGGAATAGGCAAGGTAGACAACAAGTTTATTTAAATGTAATTATTTAGATAAAGTCATACGGAAAGGAATCACTAAATGGAAATTCAAATAAAGTCTTTGCAATACGGCTCGAACACTCACATAACAGGCGCCCTTCATGTCAAGTTATAATGTTAAGTATACATCGATTTTATTTTATTAAATTTATACAGATTCAACTTTGACGGATCTCCAGACAGAAATCATTACAGAGACTGTTACAGAATATGTTGAGGACGAAGTTGTCTTCCATTCAAGTACAAGTGTGCAAGTTACTGAAGGCACTAGTGATGAAGTAACTACCAAAGGAACTGGTAAACTATTATAGGCTATAGGCTTTTTATCAAGATAATATCACAAAGTCTATTGGAAGATGAGAATGCAAAGCGCCGATTGACTTTTGAAAGACCCGATGGGTAATGGCACGCGAACGGCACGACGCAAGAATGGGTACAAAAGTAACAGGAAGGAATGATTATATTGCCTAATGGTGTACTGTTTACGACACACGTTGCGGTGACTTCCAAATGCGACTGCAATATAGGACGCGACGGCTCAGTCGTAAGGTGCCTTCCTCTTACTTTTGTACACATTCTTGCGTCGCGCCGTTGCCCGTCGGGTCTTCCTTTAAGTTTGTAATTATTCACATGTAAAACGTCGCCGCCTGCATCGCCCGCCGCGTCGTCCCGACGGTCGTCTCGTACCGTCGTACGGTGCATCGCATCGCAGTTCATGCGACGGATTGACGCGTCGTCGACGGTCGAGAGGCGTCGTGCGTCGCCTTGTACTATACCAACAAGGACAACATCATTGCCCGGGACGACGGCACACGTACACACGATGGGACAGCTCGCGGCGCGCATCGCGTCGTACTTTGCTCGACGCATAGGAACGACACGACGGGCGATGGAAGGGCCGTCGTTTTAGCAGAAAAATATGTAAAATTTGAAGGACGGCACGACGCTACAGGCTGGACGGCAAGACGTGACGCCGCCGGCGCAACGCAAGCTCGCAACGTAATCGTGCTGCACGTATAGGGGGGGGGGGGTTACGAAACGGAGGCTCAGACTCAGGCTCAGGGTCCTTCTCTGTCATCCACATGCTGAAAATATAGGTTGTAATTTTTCGTTGAAGCTATAGCTCTGTTTTCCTTTTCAAACCAGAGAATTTACTTAACCGCAGCCAAAAGCATATATTTTGATACCCATTGTTTTAATTTTAGAATGGATTCAATCAATGGAGCCGAAGCCTGAGCCTCCGTTCCGCTAAACGATCAAAGTGCATGAATGGGAATGAAGCAACGGCACGACGTGACGGCACGATGCGACGGAGCCGCCGCGTCGTTGCCGTCGCGTGTGGAAGTCACCACAACGGTGTCGTAAATAGTACACATAACTGAATAATGCAAAATTCAAAGAACTCGATGGCCGACGGGCCAACGGCACCACGCGACGCAAACATGATTGTGTACAAAAGTAATGGAAAGGCACGATACGACGGAGCCGTTGCGCCGTCGCGTTGTATGTAAAGTCCTGTATATCTTGCCCTTGCGTGTGGAATGCGCTGCAACTGGTTTCGTAAGCTACATTATATACATCATACAATATTATGTTGCTTCATTGACCATGTTATATGAAAATGTTGTACATTTTGTTCTGTTGCTAGATATCCCAGGAACATCATTGGTTATGAGATTTACTATCATCAACAGAAATTACAGTGAGATCCAAGATTCTACAGCAAAGGCTGCATTAACCAAGACATTGTGTACTGAGGTAGGGCCTAATTTGTTATGTGTTTTCTACGAAACCCCTATGTTACCATGTATTGTATTGTATTGTATCATATTGCATTGCATTGTATAAAACAGTGGAGTATAATCGTAACTTGTGAAGGTTATATTTGACTTGGGTATATATTCAGAAAGAGTATGACAAAACATAATTAAGGGGCGTGTACAACGTTGGTAAAGGTGACATCTCACTTTGTCTAATACAGCATGTACAATAATAAGCCCGTAAAAAATTGAGCTGAGTCGAACATCTGAGTTCCGAGAATTTCTTTCTTATAAAACATAAAGAAGGATTTTTGATAATGCCAAGATCAAAAATGCTTTTGGTGTTTGGTTTTCCTCTTTCTGGATAAATACGCTTCTGGCGGAAATATTTTAGCGATATGTTTCTACCACCACCATCTTCATACCCTGAAACTTTTACGTAAATCTGTGAACATTTCTGCTTTGGTTGATTACCAAATGGTGTAAATAAACGTTCCCTTTAATGTAGTTTTTATCTTTACACAAGCGTTGAACATTAGGCACGTTCTCACACACCAAAAAATATAGTCGCGCTTATTTGTGTGTGGATCATAGAGCTATATTAGGCACGTTCTCACACACCAAAAAGCGCGACTATTTGGGTCGCGATTTGGAGCGCGACCCAAATAGTCGCGCTTATTTGTGTGGGAACACAAATAATCGCGACTATTAGTGCGATTTGGAGCGCGCTACAAATCGCACTAGTAGTGCGTCTTTTTGCAAATAGTCGCGATTATTTGCTGTGTGAACGGTGCACCAAAAAATACCGGTTTTTTATATCCCATCATGCAAGGCGGGCGCGCGAGTTAAGCACAGGATGCATGCCAACTTCACGCTAAACATTTAGAATCGCGTACGCGCAGTTTGATAGAAATCCTACCGGTGCGATTTGGGTCGCGCTTTTTTGCCTGTGTGAACACGACAAAGAGCGCGACTATTTGGGTCGCGCTCCAAATCGCGACCCAAATAGTCGCGCTATTTGGTGTGTGAGAACGTGCCTATAGAAATTACTAGAGCGCTAGCTCTGCGTTCTCCGTGAGTAGACGCTTTGTAGCCGTCTGGGCGCAGTCATTTTGAATTTGTGTGCGTGTCTGTGGAACAAGAAAACTTTGACTGGAATCATAAGGCACGTTCTCACACACCAAAAAGCGCGACTATTTGGGTCGCGATTTGGAGCGCGACTCAAATAGTCGCGCTCTTTGTCGTGTTCACACAGCCAAAAAAGCGCGACCCAAATCGCACCGGTTCGATTTCTATCAAACTGCGCGTACGCGATTCTAAATGTTTAGCGTGAAGATGGCATGCATCCTGTGCTTAACTCGCGCGCCCGCCTTGATAGATATCAAAAGAATAAATAACTAGATCGGACGCGCGTCCGATCTAGTTGTTATTATTCTATAGGCACGTTCTCACACACCAAAAAGCGCGACTATTTGGGTCGCGTACGCAGTGAATACGCAGCGAGCATCACGCGCAGAGTGCACACTCTAGTTTTTTATTTAACTCTATGCCCTCCCCCCACCTCCCCCTCTGTACCATGGCGTACGCAGTGTCCCCCCTTTCCCATATACGCATATACGCATTCCCCATTAGGTTTTTCACTTCTCGTGGTACCTTGCTTTAACATCGTTAGAATGTCACAGTGGTACCGTTATTTTTCAAAATTCACAAAAGTCGCTTTCAAATTCGCCCGTGATAGTTGTGGTGCAACTACAGACACTCCTTGGTGTCAATATTTACGTCGCGTATATTGTCGCATTGCCCACCGGATTCAATCCGGTGGGCAATGCGACAATATTTCAATCTAAGTAACCGGGTTACTTAGATTGAAATAACTTTTCAGTTTTATAAAAAAAAATTTGGAGTGTTTTTGTTACAATTTCAAGTTTGTTTTGGGTTCAAGATTTTTTTTTTTTTTAATTTTTTTTTTACAGTTCAGGAAGCTTCTGCGCTCTGATAAATTGAAATCAGTGACGGTATTGGAATTCCGGTAGGTGGAAAGGAATACGCATCACATGATGTTGATAAAACTAACATTTTCGTATTATCATTATATTTAGGAATTTGCTAATGAACTCTGTAGGGGGGATCCATTCTGAAGATACTTTTAGTATGTTAATTAAAATGATTTACAATACAAATATTTAGGATCTCAAGGAAGTGTTTCCGTTCAAACTGTGACCAGATCCGGAACAGATCAGGAAAGAATTTGTTTTTAAAATTTCCGTGAAATTATCTAGGGTGGAGAAAAACAAAGCATATTTTCGTATTATCATTATATTTAGGAATTTGCTAATGAACTCTGTAGGGGGGATCCATTCTGAAGATACTTTTAGTATGTTAATTAAAATGATTTACAATTTCTATCAGGGAATGGTGAAATGCTTTAATATTAAACGTTTGTACATGTATTTGATACTGAGCACTGAGCAGACAAAGCGGTGTTCAGGGTTAGAGATACACCCTACTTATGTAGGATAAAGCTTGCCATTCACTTTTTTATAGGAAGTGCCAATCAATATAAAATAAATGAAATATTATTTCATTTTTCATCTTTGTTGTATTCAAGGAATGGGAGCATAATCACCGACATGAAATTGGAGTTTACCGACGTCCTTAACGTAAACGAACGCGACGATGTGTTGATAAGGCTTTTTGAAAATATTGTCCTTAATGGGACGTTGGGGACGCTACAACTGGAGGAATTGAAGATGATTACAGATGATGGTATGATTATTATACTTAATTCAAAATAAGAGAACTTTGATAAGCATGTAGGAATTGAATTTAGATACATTATTACAGGTATTTAGTAAGAACAAGTAGAAAATTCGGCTTTTCGTGAGTTGCTTTTAGAAATTAGACTGAGTAGCCATCTATGCGCCCTGAGATTCCGCCAATGGGACTATATTCTTTGATAAGACTATTTCAAAGGATTACAATAAAAGGGAAAGTAAACAAAAGACGGCGAGGAAGTTGAAACAAAGAAAGCACCTCGTCTACCGTATATAAGGGATTGCAGAATATACAAATAACAGGTTCTTTAACAAAGGGGGGTGGGGGGTGGTAACAGCTGCCTAATTAGCCCCCCCAAGTCACCATTGTAAGAACATATTCAGGAATGCATCATTGTCTCAGGTGGCTACAACTTGGAACACTCACACTGTTTTCTGATCTAGCCTTCCAAGGGGTCAAACTCACTCGATCGATCCATGTCGGGGATACGACCGTGACCGATTTAAATTAATAATGTTCGTATACACCGTGTTGTGTCAAAAGTTATGTGCATTATATTCATCTTATAAAGTTAATGACTTTTTCATTCAAGAACAGCTGGGATCGGTATGAGAGCGTTTGAAGTCTTGTAAGTGTATATGTTACATTCCAGATTAGGCTATTTATAATCAAACAAGTGATACATTTTCAGGACAAGTACAGGATGTGAATGATGCATGTGACATCCGACCCTGTCTACGGGATGACATGAAGTGTGTTGCAGAAGGGACTAAGTGTACGGCTAGCTGTAATGACAATGAGGATTACTGTTTAAACGACTCTATCTGTCGAAAAAACAATGACTACATACATTGCAAGTGAGTTAATAACTTAAAGTTGGAAAGGAAATGTTTGGTTATACGATTTATTCAATTACAAGCATGTACGTTAATAAAAGAGATTACATGCACGTAAATGAGGTTTGAATTAATTTTTAAATTAAATTATACATTAGTGCTGCATAGATAATATTAGAGAAATGTTCTCTTTTGTTTCAGGTGCAAAAAGGACTTTTTTGGATACCGCTGCGACAAAAAACCTAAGCCACCTGTTTCTGTAAGAGATGGTAGGTTTGAAATTAAAAAATAGATGAATTACCTTGGATTTCCCTTCCGCGGCAATTTAGACACTTCCTATTGCATTGATATTTTTCATAACATTTACTTTTTGGTCTAAATTTATATTTAACCCCCTTTTCTTAAAATGAATTGACAGAGAATGCTTACATTGGTATCATCGCTGCGGCTGCAACAGCTGTTATCCTGTTGATGGTCATACTCGTGGGCTGTGGTTACAATCGTTTCTTCAACAAAGGAAACGAATACGATACGTAAGTTTTCAGTTTATGACGTCATATTTATTGTTTTACCAAAACGCACAAGTTCAATTTATTTACAAAAACACGAAGAGGCGGCGGTGGGGTTTACCGCTATATCTCGAGATACATGCAACATTAGCAATGCTGCAACATCGGGCTGGATAGTTCACTCGACAGATAGAGCACCGGCACAGTATTTCTGGGGTCACAAGTTCGAATTCCGCTCTAGTCAATTTATCCTTGTTCACTTTTCATTAACTTAAAGGTAATCCAGTCAGTTTCTCTTGGGGTATTAACTTTAATTGATTGAAATTTGGTAGAGCGCCTGTACGGTGTTCGGAGGTCGCCGGTTCGAATCCCGCTCCAATCATTTGTCTTTGTTCACTTTCAATGATTTAAGATTAACACTCATTGGGGCATTGTAGGCATTGCAATCCTTGCGATCCCCCTTGTCGTTCCAGAGAGGAACTATAATGCCCCTCTTCAAGTCAGACGGGATCTCGCCAGTGGTCCATACCGAACCTAGTAGGCCTATGTCATTGCAATGCCTCAACAGCACTGTCCCCACTAGCCTTTAAGAATTCTGCATGAGTACCACAGATCCCCGCCGCCTTCCCACTTTTCAGGCTGATCACCGCAGCCCTCGTTTCCAAGAGCGTAGGAGGTGGATCACAGTCGATCGGTGGGTCATCCAAGATACTCAGATACCCATTGGGTACGCATGGGTACAGTGGATCAGAACGGTATAACTGCTCAATGGAAGATGCCCAACAAGCTCTCACCTCAGACTCCTCCACCAGCAACTCGCTGCTTGCATGACCGAAGTTTCACCCCAAGACAGACTAAGAGGAACGCAATGCACAAATCCCCCTGTAAGCGGCCCCAGAATCCCCAGTCCATGCGCCTCCTCGTCAGCCCCAGGGGATCGCACAGCCAAGCGCCTCAACTTCCTCGCCTCTAGGTTGTCCTTCAATGTACCATCTGAAGTCTTGTTTGTCAGTCTGAGCGTAACCCCCTGGCCACTCTTGAAGCTCCAAGCCTCTCACCATGCAGCAACCGACAGAGTGTTGACCTTGAAGATACCCCACATCACCTCGAGCCCTCCCGAGTGGGCTTCCCCGAGCCGATCACGAAGCTCGCATGCAAAATCATTCGCCTCGGCTCCATCCTGAAGACGAATCACATCAAGCTTTGGCTTAGATGGAGCCAGCCTCTTGGACTTTAGCCGCACTCGAAGGGTTGCAACGAGCAAACGGTGATCCGTGTTGAGGAACTGCGTACCCCGAAAACCCGCAGTTCTCCAACGACCATCCAGGAGAACATGATCGATCTCCTTCACAACAACGCCGGTATTGGAATACCAAGTCCAGCGATGCCTCTCCGGGCGCTGATACCAAGAGCCAGCCAGAGTCTTCGACCCTTATTTGCAAGATCAGGAAGCCTAGTGCCATTCTGACCATACCAGACCCATGGGGACCAATATAAGTCTCGTAACCGACCCTGTCAGTGCAAGTGGAGGTATTGAAGTCCGTGAGGACACCATCCAGAACAGACTTGAGGTGGGTTTAGAATTGTCTGATTGCGAACTCACCTCAGTCGGATCATATACTTAGACCACCGAGATAACACCCAAAGAGAAAGTGTTTAATCCAGAGCTTCATCATACGCTTGTTGACTGGCACATCCTCCACTACCATCTAATTCAAAAACCGCAACCGCCCCTCTCCCTGAGTGGTAGCCATCAAAAGACGGTATCCACCGACACTGATCTCGCCGCTCTTTTGGACGCGGTATACCCAGAGAAAGAGAGAGAGAGGGGGGGGGGGGGGCAGCAATCACCGTGCAGAGCCAACCGAGCTCCCTATAACGGAGGAAGTTGATCATCATCTCGAAGAGAGAGAGAGAGAGGAGGGGAGAGAGAACATTCCACGCAACCACCCGGCAGGACCGCACCAAAAGTCCAGATGATTTAATTCTATCAAGAAACTGCCCACCAACCCAGTGTTATTTGGCTACTCCTTATCCCACAACCAATGAATCTTTTTTATTTGCAATTATATTGCCTTCTGACAACCTACATAATCTCCGAAAACCTACATTTTTACATTGTATCAAATTATAATTGTGTAATGTATCTTTCCGGTTTCCCGGGAAGGAAAACGCCAGGAGCGTGGCGCTGGCTAAACCCTCTTTTGGTCGGGCAGGGTTGCGACAGAAAGGCGCCTGTCTGGTGTCGGCCTCGTGGTGAGGACCTCCCTCGCCTCCAAGCGTAAAACACTGCCGACCGGACACTCGGACCGCATCATGCCCATGCGTCTCTCACTCGACTCCCGCCATCACCTCCCCCTCTTCAGCGTCTACTCCTCGACTCTCAGCAAGCAGACCCCGCAGAGAAGGACAAGTTCTACTCGGACCTGCGCATGCTCCTGCAGAGCATCCCCATTGAGGACAAGGTCCTGATCCTCGGTGACTTCAATGCCAGAGTTGGCCGTGACTCTGAAGCTTGGAAAGGTGTCCTCGGCGGTCATGGAGTCAGACAATGCAACGGGCGCTTGCTACTTGAGTTCTGTACTGAGCAGCAGTTCGTCATCACTAACACCATCTTCAAACAACTTAAGACAGCCGGAAAAACACCTGGATGCACTCACGGTCAAAACACTGGCACCTCCTTGACTATGTGCTTGTGCGCCAGCGCGACCGGGTCGACGTCCACCACACTAGAATGATGCCTAGTCCGCTGCTCACTCCAGCTACGCTTCAAGCCCATGGCAATGAGGGGGATGTTTTAGTCCAGCCTTCAACCACGACTCGACAGTCCTGTCAACAGCTCTGAGACCTCTCCGGACACACTCTGGGAACAGCTTAAGTCTGCTATCCTATAGACGTCTGAGTAGGTCCTGGGTTTCGTAAAAAAAGAAGAACCGCGGTCTGTACACCCAGCCCACCTAGATCAACCATCACGCCAGAGAAAATTCCACCGCGCGTGTGGCAGCCTACAGCGCAAGCTCCGGGAGATGCAGAATGACTGGTGGTTCGACTTGGCGAAATCTACCCAGATGCATGCCGACCTTGGCGACTACAGAGGCTTCTACGAGGCCCTCAAGGCCGGCTGTGTACTGCCCCAGCCACCAGGTCCAGTGTCCCCTGCGCAGCTCCGACGGCCAGTCCCTCCTCACCGATGGGGCAGACGTCCTGAACCGCTGGTCAGAGCACTTCCAGGCTCTCTTCACGAGCTCTTCCTGTGCTGCTGGGAGCAAGGCAAGTTACCACAAGACCTCCGCGATGCAGTCATCATTACTCTGTACAAAACAAGGGAGTGAAGTCCGACTGCTCAAATTACAGGGAGACCACCTTACTCTCTACGCAGGAAAGATCCTCGCGCATGTACTCCTGAACAGACTCATTCCAACAATTGACGAAGAACACCTCCCCGAGAGCCAGTGCGGCTTTCGTACCAGCAGGGACACAACCGACATGGTTTTTGTCCTCAAGCAACTGCAGGAAAAGTGCCGTGAACAGAACAAGGGTCTCTACGCCACTTCGTCGACCTTACTAAAGTATTCGACACACCGTGAGCAGGAAGGCTTGTGAGAGATCCTAGAGCAGCTTGGTTTTCCCCCAAGTTCCTGGTTATGGCGATCCAGCTGCCTGAGGATCAGCGTTGACAGATAAGAGTCAACGGCGATCTGTCGGAACCCTTCTCTATCAAGAATGACGTGAAGCAGGGCTGCGTCCTGGCCCCGACCCTCTTCAGCATCTTCTTCATCTCAATGCTCAAGGAAGCCACTGAGGACCTTGACGATGAGGACGGTGTCTACATCAGATATCGCCTGGATGGCAACCTCTTTAACCTCACACGCCTACATTCCCACACTAAGACATTCGAACAGTTGATATTGGAACTTCTGTTTGCCGACGATGCTGCGCTTGTTGCCCATTCGGAGAGAGCCCTCCAGCGCCTCACGTCTTGCTTCGCTCAGGCTACCAACCTTTTTGGGCTGGAGGTGAGTCTGAAGAAGACGGAGATTCTCCATCAGCCTGCTCCCCGACAGCGCCCCCACATAACCATCGGCAACACAGAACTAAAATCGGTGGAGCAGTTCGCTTATCTTGGCTGCACCATTTCTGCTGATGCTTGTATAAACAAGGAGGTCGACAACAGGCTGACAGAAGCTAACAACGCCTTCGGAATACTCTACAAACGGGTGTGGAACAGTAAACACTTCAAGACCAACAGTAAACACTTCAAGACCAACACCAAGATCAGTGTCTACAAGGCAGTTGTGCTAACCACCATCCTGTACGACTCAGAAGCCGGGATCCCCTACCGCAGCCACATCCGACTCTTGGAGCGTTTCCACCAGCGGTGCCTGCGTACCATCCTCAAGATCCACTGGTCAGACTATGTCACAAACACCGAGGTCCTGGAGCAGGCAGTGGAGCCACTAGCATTGAAGCCACACTACTGACGTGTCAGCTGCGTTGGGCCGGACACGTCGCCATGATGGAAGACCATCGCCTACCAAAGATCACCATGTTTGGCGAACTCTCCAGCGGTCACCGGGACAGGGGTCCCAGCCCCAAAGAACCGTTACAAAGACTGCCTCAAGAAGTCCCTCAAAACCTACGGCATTGACCCAAAGGAGTGGACATCCCTAGCAGCTGATCGAATTGAGTGGCGTCACGCTGTCAGCAAGGCCGTCTCATCCTTCAAGGACACCCGCTAAACACAACTAGCTGAAAGGAGACTGGCGGAAAGACAGTGCGGCCAAGCCTCCAGACCTTGGACAGGCATACATCTGTCGTCACTGCAGCCGGGTCTGCCGTGCCCGTATTGTTCTCGTGAGCCATGCATTTTTTTTCTTTTATTAACAAACACTCGCGACCATGAATGAGGTCGAATTGTGGTTTGATTTACAGTTGTTAAAAACAATTAAACGTTAAAATATTAAACCTTAAAAATAAATCTACATTAATTTTCAGTTTACACCTTAAGCATTAAAAATTCAAGGATACTTAGATAAAACACAATTAACAATTTAACAATAACATGAATTAAACCCCAAATTATTTCTTTAAAAAGGAAACACTTGGACAAAGACAAGGATACACTTAGAAAACAACATTAAAGAAAACGTTTATCAATAAAATAAATAAAATCACAAAGACAACGATACACATAAATATAAATATAAGAAACATTTAACAATAAAATGAACTAGACCTGTGTTTGTCGGTAACAAACACTTAGCTGCATGTTTCGCGGATGTTTTATAAAATATAAAAAATAAACATGTACACAATTGGCCCAGTAAAGAGAAATATCCTATCGGCGATTCAGCGGTGTCTTAATTGTCGCAAACAACTATGAGCAACGTCATCACTCATCCATCAAATACAATGTAACAGATACATACACACGGCCATGAGAAACACAGAAATAGCAGAGTCTATTATAGGCCAGCGTGCATAGTACGTATGGTTGTGCATATGGGCGGTGGAAACAGCAAAATGATCGATTTTCTAGCTGGTCATGCTCCGTTCACGTGTACACAATTGGCCTACTACTATAGATAGCTATATCAGCCATTCTGCGGTCCAAAAGGTTCCCAAACCCGTGTTTTGTGTTATATTTACGATACACATAAATATAAATATTAGAAACATTTAACAATAAAATGAATTAAACCAGTGGCGCACCCAGGGGGGGGGGGGGGGGGGCTCGGGGGGCTTGAGCCCCCCCCCCCCCCCCCAGAGGGTCCCTGAAAAAAAAAAAAGGGGAACAAAAGAAGAAAAAAAAAACGAAAAAAAAAGGGGGGAGAGGGAAAGGCAGAGGAGGAAGGGGGGGGGGAGTCACAAAATGTTTTGTGGGAAAAAAAATTTCTTTGAGCCCCCCCCCAAGACAAAATCCTGGGTGCGCCGGTGAATTAAACCCTAGATTCTTTCTTTAAACAAGTCTGTTAGACGCCACAATGCATGAGATAGAGGGCATGTAAGGGCCAGATACGTGGACGACCTTCATAGTTCTTCGTTCGCGAAGTAAAGCCATGCTACAGTCGATTTCACGAAACTTCAAATGTTGCGTACGCAACATTTTGTTGCGTAACTTACGCAACATTTTCCTGCCTTGGTTGCACAAGTTATGGCCGTTTCACGAAACTTACGCAACATTTGTACGTTGCGTAAGTTACGCAACATTTCTGATCCCACAACATTTCTGATCCCACAACCAATGAATCTTCTTTATTTGTCATTATATTGCCTTCTTACAATAAACAGTGATTTTCACAATCTCCAAAAACCTACATATTTTACATTGTATCAAATTCTAATTGTGTAATGTATCTTCCTGCTTAATTTATATAGCATAATGTTTAGTTGTGCGATATGTTCGCCGGGTGTAGTATGACAGTGAGCATCATGTTACACACACACATCATTCACTTCGAGAAATGCTTTTTTTGTCATTCGGCCACAAAATTGGGTTGTCCATGCACCTTTTAAGTTGCGTCCTTGTCGATATCCATCCTTGTTAATATATATCTAATATGTATTTACCTTGCTATTACAATAGCACAATTGTATTTATTTATTTATGTTTGTTTTTATTTAAATGCGTGTTTGATGTTAATGTTTACCCTTGTATGATTATGCATGCATGTTTTTTTAACTGCAAATGACAACCAATACAGCCTTTGGCTGCGAAATGTCAGTGCAATAAACCATTATTATTAATAATAATAATAATAATATATTTTATTAACAACAATATGGCCGAAATCGTAAAAGTTTGGTGAAATTGGTTTAGGCCTACTTGTATTTTTCAAAGCTACGGGGTTAAATACGGAGCCCGCAAAGGGACATCCGAATTTTTTTTTTTTATCTCGTTTGAACCAGATAATATCTCGTTTGAACGGGATAATATCTCGTTTGAACGGGATAATATCTCGTTTGAACGTGATAATTATCTCGTTTGAACGACATATTATCTCGTTTGAACGACATATTATCTCGTTTGAACGACATATTTCTCGTTTGAACGACATATTATCTCGTTTGAACGACATAATTATATCGTGCAAAGTGTGTGTAGGGGAAGGCAAATCATACATTTAGCCGTGTTACATTTAGCCGTCCCAAATGGTCTTACCACAATGCCAAAAAAATGACGGACACATACAAATAGTTATAGAGTCATCTTGGATTTCTATATCTACCTCCGATGATACATCATGTAGCTCAGAAAATCGATAAACCGGACTGCTGTCTTAGAAGTTTGAAAAGCTTATATTAGTTTAATCGAGCTAAAAAAAAACTTCAAGAGGCAAAGTTTGTAGTTATTTAAGATGGTGGAAGGTAGGGGGGAGATGGGTAGGGTTGGGAGAGGGTCTTGGTTAATAAAGGGAAATAAGCCGAAGAAAAGTGCCCGCACCAGCGGCCTAACAAACCTACGACGCCCCACCATAGCTAAACCACAGGCGGCGGACACGGGGAAAGAACCAGTGGAACTAACATGATTTATAGTTGTGAAAACAGCTAATTGACATTCCAACTGAGAAGAACACTTTGTTCATCTGCCTTGTATTAAGCAGTCAGAAAATATCAATCAACCAGATTTATACAAAACAAACAGGACGTGGATGAAAAGAACTTTTTAAAGAACAACTTTGTTCCGGTGATAATATGCTGAGCCCTTTGTTTGTATCCTTTTATGGGGGCTCAACGCATATTTTCCGTGCTTTTTTGTTGCACTTCAACCTTTTGTATAATGTGTTGTTGTTCTTCAATCAGTTAGTTCAATTGAGTGTAGGATTATACATGTAGTTATTTGTATGAACATCGAAACAAAACTTAGATCAGTCCTTCTTGTATTCTTTTTATTAGCGGAATGACATGATCCCCTTCGTTTCAATTAGTTGTATATTGTGTGTTCTCTGAACACAACAAAACAAAACAACAAAATTGTTGATATGTTTTGTTGTTTAGAGACCAAAAGAAATGGTAAGAGAGAGCAGTTAGAAAGATAATATTCCATTGAAAAAACTGGTAAAAAGCAATTGTTGAACTTTTTAATAAACACAGTATCGAAAAGGTTGCATTTTAGAACATTTAAAAACGATATTCAGAAGAATTAAACAGTATAAATTCTTTGCGAAGACTGAAAAAACAACAAATATTGGGGGCGATATATCCCTGCA
>OZ020250.1:9408948-9555617 GCA_963971285.1 Astropecten irregularis | reverse complement strand
CCGTATGGGGCTGACATTTTCACAGATGACTGTTACTGTATCTTCCTTGATATTTTTGCCCATGAATCTGTATTTCTTTGACAAAAACCAAAGTATGATTATTACCTTTAAAATATCATTATTACGTCAGAGATTCAGTTATATGAGATTTGAAAAGAAACAAACACACTTGTGTAATCTTGGAATCTTAAGAATGGACTCAGTTTTAATTGGTCGTGTCCCAAATCATGGCTGCAATCACGACTTAGTCTCCCGGCTATCTGTCAAATATAGGATTTTAATAAGAGTCGTCAGGGAATCTTTGGGCAGGGAACCAGACTAATCACGACTCTGTTTATGGTGTTTGGCAAACCTGCTATCAGTCGCACCTCGATAAAACACATTCTGACAATTCCAGTAGTGCAGTCAATACCGCAAGAGCGCCGGCCATGAATGTAAACACAAAGACCAAATTACAAGTTCAAATGCGAGATGCGAGATGCTAGATGCGAGAGGGGGGGGGGGGGGAGATGCGAGATGCGAGATGGGGGGGGGGGGGGGATGGGGGGGGGGGATGGGGGGATGGGGGGATGGGGGAGGGGGAGGGGAGATTGAAAACCTAACGCGAGATTCGTAACGTGAGCTACGAGATTTGTGATGCGAGATTCGTAACGTGAGCTATGAGATTTGTGATGCGAGATTCGTAACGTTGAGCTGCGAAATTAATGTGGTGCGAGATTCGTAACGTGAGCTGCGAGATTTGTGATGCGAGATTTGTAACGGCGGCGAGATGCATTATGTATAATGGTCATCCTATGTATCATATTATCATGGCCCTGGAGGTGAATGGCCTAAAGTAACGACCTGTGGTCGATTTCACGAAGCCCTACGATCGATCGCAACTCGAGATACGAAGGATAGCCCATATGGCTTTTGCGTGGTGCTGCAATGCATCACAAGTCCTCCGATTGATAGTAAGTTACGATGAGTTTGGCGAAATCTACCTCAGTATAGGTTAGCTACGGGATAGCTATTGGGTGTTTAATATTACCAACTATTTCCTGTTCGTGCGGATCACAAAAACACGTTTCACACGTAAGCCGTTTGATATCATGACATTTACGTGCAGATTACACTTAAGCGCTGCCGTGTTTTTGACATACAGACGATACAGTATAGGATATCACTTCTCATTGGAAATTCTAAATAAATGTAGGCCTACATCTTCAAAAGATGGCAAATTCTGCCATGGGTTACTAAGTAGGGCCTTGCAATAATTTGATTGAGATATCATATATTAAATTATTAATTCAAACTGTGAAATATTTGTTTTTGTCGTGATATTGTCAATAATGCACAAGTTGTGTTGTAATTTTTCATTAAAGATAAAATTCATGTTTTAGCCTGATCTAGGAATACAGTAAAAAAGGCAAGACAAATCAACGAACATGATACAATTAGAATATATTGGTTAAAACAAACACCACAGTTTATTTAATTGCCTCAGAATCAGCCAATAGTATTGATAATGTACAATAATTATCTACATTTTCATAATAGTATACAAATATAATGTAACAGTATCATTCTTTGATTTAAACAAAATAAAACAAAACTCAAATCAACCCAACTGGTTGTGCGACACAACAGTAGAAAAAAAATTGATTAAAAAAGAAACACCACCAATAACATTTTTGGGAAAATGTCACATGAGAACATTGCCAGTAACCGCTACTAGGTCTGGGAAGAAAAAGGAATTAAGGAACTTCCCTCCTTTTGATTTGGGCAGAAATTAGAGTAATCACTTATATCAAGAGTTCAATATCAACTAAACTGGGTCAATTCTTAAGATTCCAAGATTACACAAGTATGTTTGTTTCTTTTCAAATCTCTTCAAAACATGTGACTGAAGTAATAATGATAGTTAATACTGTTTTATATAATTATTACCTTAAATGATTTATCTCCGCACACTGCTCTTTCGAAAATGACATTATTTTGTTGGTGTAGCAGGTAAATGAGATTTACAGGTAGTTGTACCCACTCTTTGCAATAATGCAAAGTAAACTACCAAATTAACTTTTCTGTGGTGTACATGATAGATAGAGGTTTGTCAAGATGCACAGCACAATTGGAAATGGAAAATCAAGGACCAGGGAATCAAAACACTGAGGATGTCCTAGAGATGGACAGGGTGTCCCAAAGGTCGTTATGGTGTCCTAGAGGCAGCCAGGCTATCCTTAAGACCACATGGACATCAAAGAGGCAGGCAGGGTGTACAAGGTCTTGCAGGATGTCCTAGGAATGGCCGTGAAGTCACACAGGCAGAGTGTTCCACATGTGACCAGGGTGTCCCAGGGCAGCTAAGGGGTGTCCAGGGACCAGGGAGGTCACAGCATGGAGATGAGGGGTATCATGGTATCTCAGTAGTGGCCACTGGCCAGGGTGTTACAGGGTCGACCATATGTCAAAGGAGCGCCTGAGTGTCAAAGTACTGGCCAAAAGTTCCCTTTGTCAAACAGGACACACCAAACAACTTAATACTGAAAGTTAACCTCTTAAAGTTGATCTCCTAAAGTCTAATACTGTTCAGTACATGAGTTCAATTTAATTTCTTTACCAAATCAATAAGTGATGTCAAACACAGGTCAGTTCTGTTTTCAGTCAATCTGTGTTTCAAGCAGCTCTTAAAGCAGCTTTAAGAAATCGACCGTTTATTAAGAAACACTATGTCACTTTGTTGGGCATATCCCCAGGTAATAATCTGTTGTGATGACTCAGCATAGTGATTTGTACTTTACATGCTTGACTAAATAGTTGGTGTGTCAACCTATGGAGCAGGAAAAAATGTAGCATTTTGCCAAAACTCAAGCATAGCAGGACGGATACAATGCTGGCTCTGTGCCTATCAATTACTAAGCAACAAATTATCCCAAGTCATGCCAAATCCCACAAATCATTGATAGGCGAACAAAGATAAAACTGACTGGAGGGGGATTTGAACCTGCAACCCCAGGAATACCGTAACAGTGCTCTACCAACTGATCTATCCAGCCCCACGTTGTCCCAAATTGTCAATAAACAGTTGTTACTGATGACCCATGAAAAGATTTTCCCCTTAGAATGCAAATTGTACATGGGCTGGTGAAAATTGTGTTTGCTAATTGAGACATTTTCAGGCTTAACAGCTCCTAACTACCCCCCAAGTGTGTAAAAACTGACCTTTTCAAAATCCCTAAAAACAGGAACTATTTATCATTTTTTTCTTAAAAAAATACTGCACTGTCAATCAAGTAAATTGGCTGTGATAATTGGTTACACCGTGACAGTCTTTTTCTCACTAGACAGAATCTAAGGGGTGGCCCCGGGCCGATGTGCGGGTTGAAAATAAGCCCCCTCTCTCACTTGAAATGTCCACCCTTGCGTCAACCCCACGTCATCCCCGAGATGGGTCTTTCCCTGGGGCAAGCTTATCCCTGCTCGGGACCAGGATTGAAATGTTTTACCCCTGGGCGAGACGGGGTTGAGTTTGCTACTGGGTGAACTGTGGGTCTCCCGATATTGCACTACTTGGATGATTTTCATATTGATCACGTGCCCGACGCGCAAACTTTCAAAGCGCGCATTTTTCAACTACCGGTACTATCAACAAATACAGGTATGCTCTCTGTCACAATGCGCGCCTCTGAGACTGAGTTTTGCAAATGAGAAATGAGCTTGTTGAATCCCGGGGTGACTTCGGCCAGAATTATATTTTTCGGAGAACAAGTGAGAATTGATGCGTGGTTTAAAAATTGGGTTTTAAAAATGGATGTTCAAGTAACAAAAGGTCTTCTGTGGCCTTATCACATGCAAAAGAATGAAAAAAGCATGCGCAATGTTTAATGTTCATTTAAGATTCCTGGTGGGTGCAGCAAGTTTTGCACAAACAGAAAGTTTCAAAAACCATAACTGTCATTATCATCTCAGCGCTAAGAAAGGAGGGATTTCTGAGTATCTACTGGGGCCATCTTCACTTTCAAATCCTGGTGTTGGTTTGGTAATACCAGCAATGGGAGACTGTAGATACAATGGAAGTAGGATTACATACTTGCACTTTTCTAAACATTACATGGCTATCACTTGAATGTCACACAGTTTTGCACAGAATGTGAACTGGCCGTTGTTTATGCCAGACAATTATTAAGACCCTGAGTTCTGCTGCATAAAACGGCCAATTCAGAAAAAGACAAGTCCTCATGTGCTTTTGTTTGTATGTACACTGTAATCCAAGTGCTAGCTATCCACATCATCGTGTAGCACCTGTTGTCGTAAGACACGGTACATGAGGTCGTAGGTCGTGAAACTGATGCCCACAGCAATTGGGCCTTTGATCCAGTTCATGCTCAACCCTTTGTAGAGTCCACGTACGATGCCGCCCTCATGGTAAATGTTCTTGGCCGTGTTCACTATTGTGTCGTATGAGTACTTGGTGATTCCGGCCGTCTGCATGCGTCGCCGGACCACGTCCAGTGGGTAAGAAGCTGACTGTCCCACCAGGCCTGCTACAGCTCCAAAGCCCATGTTCTGCAAGGACGTAGGGTGCGACTTCCCAGTCACCTCTGTCAAAAGTAAGAGAAAGATACAAGTAGGCCTAATAAACTGCTGCAAACTGTTCATCAACCAAACTAATCACCTGAAACAGAGGGCCTGACAATTTTATCCTAGCAGGATCTTTCTTAAAGGTTTCGCCTGAAATGGTGTATTTATTAATAAAACAAAGACCGATTTTTATAAGAAAAATTTAGTTGGGCTATTGGTTTATTATGTCATGCACATGTTTGATCAAAGTGGGAGCGTTGTTCTGTGGCCTTTAATACCAATCATGTATTATACCTTTAACAGTTTAAGGAATCCAGACTATATTTCACAGTTTGTAACTATTAATATAGTTTCACTTTGTAAGTGTTCACTTACTGCCAAGACAGACAAAAACCAAACAAAAACTAAACACCATACTACACTGATATGTTTTCAGAGATACCAAGGATATCACTCTGTAGGTATCAGTGGTTTTTGAATAGAACCAGTTAGGGTATTCAATATTTCAAACAGTATGTGCTCTGTACGTCATCAGGAGACTGCACCATGCCAAGCCCTGACGTTAAGGCACTTCCCGACAAACAATATACATTATATTTTAGTTAAAAGCTCTCCAAAGGGTTGATGCAAAATGTGCATTACTGGGTTTGTGACCAAATGACCCTGCCATATGGTGTGTCTGTGCACGATTGGTCAATCCAGGGTGATCAATACAGCCAATGTGTATAAGCAGTAGATAAATAAACCCACTAATGGATCAGACGACACATTATGGCTGTAGAAACAACGTCTATCCTTAATAACGGATGATAGTTATAACCTCATGCCCCTATGAACTGAGCACTGCATTTGCGGCTTTTTGATTCTATTTTTTCCCCTTTTCTTCTGAGATTCATCGTGTGGCGACTTCTGTCATACTGTCCTCAGGGGTTTTGTTCTTCTTCAGCAACTTGAAGGCCTTACTTGTTTTGTTTTGGACTAATGGGATCAGTGAATCCAACCCAACAAGCAGGATGGCCTGTCTGCCCCCACAGAGACAGGACAAAAAAAAACCCCAAAACAAGTTTAAAAACAGTAAAAGTAATCCTGACAAAGATTAGAAATGTTGCTATTTTCAATTTTTTTTTTTTAATCTGTTTTAATATAGTTGTTTTTCCCACCACAAGTGCAGTTCAAGTTCACTGCATGGCACTGGGGCACTTAGTATAAATGGCCTACGTGCATTACTGGTGTTTTTGCAAACTCCCTCTCCCCGTAAATCACCCAACACTCTAGCCATTATCACTGCTATTACCGGTACCTGTAGTCAGGGCAAGTGCCATTTCCTCTGCCATTTGTGGAAATAGCATGCAGCACAAAAAATGCATATAAACCAAAACCTAACTGCACCTGCCACACAACACAAGAGCTGTTACCGCACATTACCACAGTCTCTACAGGGATCATAAACCAGAGTTGCCATGATGCATTGTTGTATTCATGGAACACACTGCGAATGTGTTACATTTGAATCAGGCGCAGCCTATTAACATACATGTATATGTCCGTGTGTGCAGGTAATCAAACATATTCAATAGTGTGTCATCACTGTCATGGAGACGATGTAGCGCGCTACATAACAAGGTGCGCATGCAACTAACGGGATTGCCAAAACTATGTTTCATAGAGGCCTTTACGTACATGTACGTACGTGCATGCGGGTCAGTGCAGATAATCGGTTCGTACGTTCTGGTAATAACACAGTCGTGAACCAAGACTATAGCGATGGGCGTATTTCGGGGTGATCAAAGCTAAATTTTGTCTACCTCCTCTTATTGTTAGGCTCTTTTGAAGTCTTTCTCCCTCCAGATATATTGTTTTTTTCTCTTTCATTCTTTTTTCTTTTCCTTTTCTTTACTTTTTTTTTATTTTTATTTTGCTGGAAGAAAAGGGGCGGGGGAGGTGTGAGCCCCCCACGAGGCTAAATTCCCCAAGGTTTTCAATATCACTGGCACCTGCAAAGAGCCATCTTCTATCTCGACAATGTTTATGGAAAACATTTGAAAATATTTGGTGCACAAGAGTGGTCAGCTTTTGAGAACTTCCGAATTGGCAAGACTTGATTTCACAAAGCTTCCCGATGTTAGTTTTCGATGAGCTGTTAACATCGCCATAGTTACAATGAATTACTTAGCAATTAAAACCGATAAGCTTTTTACAATAATTCTTTTAGCGTAATGTGACATCAGAATTTTGCACCTCTGCTAAAAAAGATTATGAAAAAACAAAAAACAAAACCATAAAACCAACAATAAAACTGCCCCAATAACAAATTGTTGACAGGGGAAAAAAAAAAAAAATCCTGACAATTTTTCTTCCTGTTTTTCACATCATCTAATTACACCACAAGGGAACCAACTAGCTTGCTGCAAGTACAAAGACATTAAGCGGATGACAAACATCCTTCAGAATACACCTGGGGCAGGATTCAAAGCTATGACAACCTTGTCATGTTGATGCACAGGCTTAGCATACACACTGTGGACTTCAAGACAAAGGACATCCACATAATGCAGGATCCCAAGACATTATGTGGACTCGGACACGTCAACAGTGTTTTCGTGCCAACGAAAAGGCCAAAACAAGAAATTTCCAATGTGTCTTTATCCGTTGCAAACTAAATTTTGATTATCATTTAAGGGATATTTGTTCCAAATTTCATCATAAAAAAATGGGTACAGTTCAAATACCAATGGTTTGAAGTTGTCCATTTGGTCAGTACACATAATGTATGTGAATAACTGAAGTGTGTCATGTTGAGCGGGTTTTTTGTTTCAATTTTGTTTTTCCTCAAACCATTGAATGATTTCATGCAGTCAAAATCATTACAAAAAATGCAGTCACAAAATAAATCCATTTGAACAAATAAAAAAAAATAAAAAATTGAAAAAAATTGTGTAGCGCCCTCTGTCAATTACGGAAAAGCCACATTTATGCTCAGTATTCAACCATACATACATGTTTAGTTTTTATTTTTATTTTTCCTTACCTCGATGTTGCTTCTTAAACGTTTCAAACGTGAAGAAACTAATGCCACCATAGGGAATAACGCCCAGCACAGTGGGTAGATAGCCTCGGTAGAAACTCCTAAATCCTTCCTTCCGTAGCGTTAAGATGATAATGCCAGACATGGTTCTATGGCTGCAACAACAAAAAGACAATTGGACATAAGTACGGTAGGTTTCCTGGCCATTCAAAAAAAACATAACTGTCATTAAACGCAATCTAATCGATATTAATTTTTTTTGTTTTATAAAAACAAATGTATGTCAACACTTTTAAAGTACATGATTTCTTTTTTTTAATTCTATTTTGTTTAAGGTAATATCATACTTTGGTTTTCATCAAAGAAATACAGATACATAGTCAAAAATATCAAGACGGATACAGTAAAAGTCACCTGTGAAAATTTCAGTCCCATACATTGCCCACTTTTTGAGAAAACAGTGAAAAACAGCCACAGTCGTTTCTCTTTTATTTTTGACCTTTTAAAAGATCAAAAAGATTTTCGGCCGTTGTTTTACTAATTTCTGGATAAATACAGCATTTCAGGCGGAAAAAGTTTAACAGTATGTTTCTACCACCACCATCTTTGTACCCTGTAAGTCATAGGCAAATCTGACAACATTTCTGTTTTGGTTTCTTACCAAAGTATAATACTACCTTAAACAACATTCAAAATAGCAAGTACTTGGGTGCTTTCATGATCAGAGCCATTGCAGCTGATTGTATGGGCATTTTGACATTTTGCTGGCCACTTCCACATTGGCTTTATATCAAGCTTATGAAGTTAAATATTATTTTGAAGGAGACTGCCGTTTTTGTTGCACATTTTTAAAAGGCGATGGTCACATAAAGCATTTTACTTCAAGTCTTGATACTTAACAATATCTAAACTGCAATAAGTGTTCCCCTGGCTTTTCTTTAAATACCCAGTAAGGTAAGGTAAGGTAAGACAAGATATACAATGATGCTCCAAACATCTGCTCTTGCCTTGCCAGTTCTTGACTTGGACTTTATTGACGTTTTTTTGGTTGTTGTATCCATTAACTCGGTGTTATCAGGCTTTTAGCTAGAAAACTGGCTTAAATGAGCTAAGTAACATGTTTTTGAGATCTATAAAGAGGTTGGCAGGCGCCATGAGGATTGATGCGTCACTTCCCCTCTGCTTGAAATCCGTTTGTTTGTTCAAACCTCTGTGTGAGGCATTTACTCCTCTGTAATGTTTGTTCAATTTCTAAATAGTGAGCAATTGACCCCCACGTTAGGGGGAATGAGGATCAATCTTAATCATTATGATTTCTTTACAAATGCTGTATGAAAAATGTTCTATTTGTGATTTTGTTGCTAATGACTCTTATGAACATTTTGATACCATTAACACCGGACCTACTGGCCATCACATGGCCATCTTAGTGACACAATACATGAATATGATAAATTTGTCAATAAATTTTATTTTTTTGAGGTACCATAAATATCTGCGGATACTTTTTTCACCTCAGCAAAAATCAAAAGTTTGGGTGCGCCGTATGTGTGGGTACAGCCCGCTGGCGGTCTCGCCAAGTGTAGGTTGCGATCATCACACCGCACTAAAAAAGCTTCTGAGGCACTATGAAGTGGTGACACTTACCGACTGACATTCACATGAAAAATGAAAGGACGCCAACAGGCTAAAAATTTAGCAAATAATTCATGAAAATATTTTCCACTCAAAAGGCAAATCAAAATGTAAGCGCAAACACTTTTTCTGACACAAGCAAAAACACGGTTTGAGCACCGCAACGTGCACACGATCGAGTGGATGTAGACGCAACACGTCAACATGTTTTTGTACACTGCATGCAAGCTGTGAATGTACACATTTCATTTAAGAATGTCGTGATTGTTCAATAAATAATCAAACCTGTGTCTGGAGTCATTATTTTAATCAGCAATAGTCACCTTTCCATTGGGAAATATCCTTATCCTCATGGGTAAAAACGTCAAGTTCACGACAGTATTCCGCAGAATCATGAACTTCATCATCTTATTTGCTTCAGTGAGATCCACTAGCCAATCACAACATTTGTTACGCTCTATTTGGCGGACAACAAATTTTGTGATAGGCTCAATGCCACCCAGATAACAATCTGAGGAGCATTAAGCCAATCGCAAAATTCGTACTCACGCAATGTCTGCCCTTTATGTAGTCATGAACACATGCGATATGTAGGCATTTCATGTGAGGGAAATGCTGATAGCCTTGGATCAAGTCATTATGGTCTTTATTAGTTGGACACGGAGCGCTTGCACATATTTATATCGTAGACTGGAATTAAGGTATACGGAACGTAAATGTAGTGTCCGCTGAGTATGTAGAATGTCGAGAAGTCTACTATGATAGAGATACTGTTTTGCATGTGCGGCATGCACAACATGATGTTTTTTTAGGGCAGAGTCATCTCGGAATTGTTTTGTTCTGGAACCTGACCGCGTTTTTTTCGGCCAGGATCCGGTTTTCCATGAAGTCATGAACAATGACCTACTTTGGTGACCCCCAAAATAAAGAAAAACATACAAATAAATTCTGACATTGCACACGTGCAAAAACACGGTTGGAGTACTGAGTGTTACACTGATGTACGATGTCAAAAGTTGGGAATGTGCTGTATCCGCAGACATTTACAGTGCATGCATTTGTCCGCTTATAGCAGCCAAGGAAACCCATGGAGTTGAGATGTTTTCAGGAATGTTAATGTAGCCCAATAATCAGGGATAATGATAATACGCAGTAGAATATAATGCACATAGTTTCTGCACACTATAAATTGACGATGATGATTAATACATGTATCAAACATATCATGAAAAACAACAACAACAACAAAAACAACAACAGAAATTTTCCTCTCAAGGGTCCAATGATCATACCTTGCGCGGTCTGTGACAGCCATCCGAGCTCGGACGAAATCTAGAGGATACGTGAGGGTAGACGCTGTCACTCCAGCTAAGGAGCCCGCTAGAAACCTTGGGATTGGCCGCAAGCTCCTACATCATTAGTTGTCAAAAAAAGAAACAAACACAAACACATTCGAGGTGAGGATGTACGCCGACTGCACATTTTGTCAAGTTAATGGGGGGAGAAAAAATACACCTTGGATACAAAAGATGTTTAGCCAAAGACTGTTGGCAGAGAACGGAGTGGAGCTTTTGGAAGAATCTTTACGCTTTGGGTAACTTTTCAGCTTGAATCCACTTGTTTACAACATGTACTATTTATTACTTAGATGAAATCATTTTCTCACTCAGCAATATGGCATTCACAACTTTAAAGGTAGCATCATACTTTGGTAGCATACCGAAACAAAAATCTTCACAGATTCACCTGTACCTTTCGTAGAAACAACTACTGCATCAGATGTAGTAGTTATTACTACAAAAGCTTATGACACGGCTACCCACAGTATTCTTACAGGGTATAAAGATGGTAATGGTAGAAACATACCTGCATACCATTCACATTTTTCTGCTGTATTTATCCAGAAAAGAGTAAAACCAATAACCAAAAGCAATTTTGATCTTTTAAATATAAAAAATAACGGTGAAAAGATATGGTGACCGTTTTTCAATGTTTTCTCAAAAATTGGGCACCGTATGAGACTGACATATATCACAGATGACTGTTACTGTATCTTCCATTTCTTTGACAAAAACTTAAGTCTGATATTACTTTTAAGATTACAAATAAAAACTTGTGAGGGTTCCCTGCTTACTGTTGTGAAAGTAGGGATAATCTCTAATATTAAACCGTCAACAGAATGTATGAATTTCAGTGATATATTCCCAGTATACCAACTATTCCAATGAAGTGAACTGGAGACAATTTCATAGAGTTGCTTAAGCACAAAAAAGTAAGAAACGTTTTCCTTGATCAAACAGGATTGCCAACCAAACTTTCTTTGTGATGTTTTTACAGCTTCTGACTTCAGTCATTGTTTGCCGAGCATAACATTCACAAGGAGTTTGGGCTGACAAACTGATTTTATTTACCAAGGTTTTTGGTGCTTTAGCAAATTTTGGTGCTTAAGCAGCTCTATGAAATTGGCTCCTGGAGGCTCAGTACCCGTGGAGTGGAAATAAACATGTTTCTTAAAGGTAGTACATGTATCATACTTTGGTAAGGAACCAAAACATAAATGTTCACAGACTTACGTATAACTTACAGGGTATGAAGATGGTGGTGGTAAAAACATACCGTTAAATTTTTTCTGCCTGAAATGGTGTATTTATCCAGAAATTAGTAAAACAACGACCAAAAATCTTTTTAATCTTTTAAAAGGTCAAAAATAAAAGAGAAAAGACTTCAGAAATACTGTGGCTGTTTTTCACTGTTTTCTAAAAAAGTGGGCACTGTATGGGACTGAACTTTTCACAGATGACTGTTACTGTATCTGTCTTGATATTTTTTTCCCATGAATCTGTATTCCTTTGATAAAAACCAAAGTATGATATTACCTTTAAGACACTGTAGGTGAGTAGCAAGTGTACTTACGGTGCCCTGGTTGGGTTCAGTAGTTTCTTGTACTGCTCATGGGAGGCATACTGCAAGGCAGCATAGGGGATGATCCTCATCATTGTTGCTGAGTTTCCGCGCCACAGGGCAAAAACTCCCTCACTATGGTACACTTTACGGATAACGTTCACTGCCTTGCGGGCACTGAATTGCATATCAGAGGCTGTGTTTCAAGAGAGAGAGAGAGAGAGACAGACAGATGCTTGTCTTGAGTGACAGCCTGATACAAACAGATACTCAAAAATGTTCAAATTTAATAACACAACTATAATATCTTCAGATTTCTTGATTTGGAATTCATAAAAAACACACAGTCGATAATGTCCTTTAATTTCACACACAACTACCAGCTTTCAGCAATACCGGTAATAGACCGATCCAGTACACCCCTCCCACTGCACACATGTGCAGTGAACACGTGTTCCTCTCCAATACTTCACTGCAAGTTCCTGTCATGCGTACGAGCGCACACGTACATTTGTCGGACTTTAAGTGAACTTATGTTGGACATAAACCACGACTGTGATTGGTCAGAAACAAATGGGGCGGGGCTTAATGGATCGGTCTATTTAGGTTATCATTTAAACTTTATTATTTGGCATGAAAACGACACGTCATACTGCTCTCAACAGTTTTTAATAGCTAACCATTTGAAAATACAGAAAAAGTTCTTTCAAACCTGCGACGCAAAAAGTAATTTGTGCATGCACTCTTCAAAGTTGTCTGTGATTTGCTTTTTCCCTTTAAATATAAAGCTTGGTAATAAGGATGACATTACTAATAGCAAGACATGACAAGCCTATGGAATGGTCCAACTGGACTAGGGCTAGAGTCATCTCAGAATTATTTTGTTCAAAAACCCGAAGTTTTTCGGTCGGGATCCGGTGTTCCGATAAATGAATTCACAATGACCTACTTTGGTGACCCCTAAAATAAAGAAAAACATTTTTTTTTTTAATCTGACATCGAACACATGCAAAAACACAGAGTACCGAGTGTTACGCCGATGTACGCTTGTAACTTAGTTGCGAGATCCGTTAACTTCCGTGTAACCTTACTTGAATTTCAATCAGTCATTTTTGTCCTATTGGCTAAGTAGAAACATTGTGAAATTCTTCCAAAATCAACGGTTGCACTGTGACTGTGAGTAAGACCCCTCCTCGGCCTCCAACATGTAAGCAATCATCATGCACGCCATGCCATTGAATTTCCCATGCATGATACTTGTACTCCACGTAAAGTGCACCAGCGAAAGTCTCAACGACGTGCGTATGCAGGAAGCTTTCTGTACATGTACACATCATGTGCATTCACATATTGTACAGTACAACAACGTACGTACAATGCGTGTATTTGGCATACACAGTGAAGAAGTGCTCGAATGGACCGTGGACCGCGGCCGGGGTCGGCCGTGCCAGTGGTACATATAATGCGGTGGTACGCATATGAATATGATCGACCCGCTTTTGACATCACTAGTTTTTCGCTACAGAAACTATAACTTTACGACTGGTTAAGATTGAATAAAAGAAACATGATTTTTATCAAGATTTGAAGAAGAAATTAAGAAAAAGTATTTCTCATGTGTTTTATTGTTTCATCGGAACACCGCAACGAAAAATCGGAAACAGAATCCGATCACATCGGTCGGAATATCGAAACCCGACCGTTCCAACCCAGTCCTAAACTGGACAAGTCTGAAACCTCAACTTTTAAAGTAAAGTACACAGTGTAATGCCATTTTAACGTAACATGGCAAGATCCATAGAAATTGTCTGTTTTAGTGGTCATTTGTTATAAACAACAAAGAACAATGTTTGGTATGTTTGTACACTTCAAATGGGATTTAAGGATAATGTTTGGTATATAGCCAAATGTTTGTTATAGGCGGTGTTCGTTCTACCAGCATTCCACTTTAACTGAGACCTTTGGCTAGTCATACAGTGTACATGTCGTAGACTAGATACCAGTGTTGGAGTACTCAAGTACAATTCAAGTACGTGCAAGTAGTTGGCCCATACTCGATGAAAAGTCCTAAAAATAAGTGTACTTCATAGACGGTAAGTACTGGATTCCATGTACTTGAATTTTGGGAGTACTCGACCTATAGTGCAAATTTCATTTTTGTTACAAATTTCACGGTTGGTTATGTTGGCAATTTCCGATAAATTATACAATGGGAGTATGAAGATCATCAGTATCAATCAAATGGAGTAGGCAGCACAGTGCCATTTGCAAAACAATTACTTTCTCAGAAGAGTGGCACAATGTCCAACTGCAATAAACATCTTTGTGAATCTTAGTGCATTTTTCTGGCACTGTGCATTGGTACTGTGCATGTACTTGGACGTGGACTCAGACTCGGCCCTGTACTCAGCCTTGAATGTAGTCGTACTCTTTGGACTTGGAGTACTCTGTACTCGGATTTGAGGAATTGACTCAAACACTGCTAGATACTCTGTTTAAACAAGGAAATGGAGCGAAATTTTCAATGAAAATATCTAAACAAACCACGGTCGGTATCTTCAGCTTTAAGATGATGGAGACCAAAACCTGAGCAGATGCTAAGCTGAGATTTTGAAATGGCCCTGTTTTGTCACAAACAACTCTTGAATGAAATTTGTACTCACTCTGAAAGAGGATCTTAGTCCTGTCAAGGGGTGCGATTGTTGTCTTGGCAGTGGCTCCAGCCAAGGCCCCGGCCGCCAACGAAACCAGTACCGGCTTCCATGCCGCAGTATGCTGCAAACAACATCATTTTGTAACAACATTCAAATTGGAACACTGGATTTATCTTCTCTATTCTATCAATGCAGGACCTTCATAGAGGCAATGAAGGCGACTGCCTGGATACCCTTAGCTGTTGCCTCGATCCATGCTAGTGGACATTTCAGATTCTCACATTTAAGTGCCCTTTGCTAAGGGAAAATGAACTTGACCCCTTTAAAAAGAACAAATTTTATCCCCTGCCCCATATTATATTTTACTCCATCATAATTCCTTATAAAACAATGTTGAAGCTTTTGATTTTGTTCTATTATGATTGGTGAAATTGATTGGTATAGTACAATAGAATGATGGAGGTTTGCAGTACTTCAGGGGCACTGTACAAATCCTCTCCAAACTTGGTAGACCGACCCATTTACCTTGTTGGCTGCATGTGCTCCTTTGTCCGTCTTGACTGAGATGTCACAGAGGTGGTGATGATCCTCCTGGATCCTTCTGATTGGATGTTCCTCTTCAGACCTTTCAATCATCTTTATTGAGTTGACAACATTGAACAGGTCCCAACAGGATTCAAGCCGAACAGCATCAAAAGGCCTACCTCAAAAATACCAGGGGGGTTGATTTCAACAACGGCCGACACAGATGGACAATATTGCAGCTCATCTTTTCCTTTATAGGGCTATAAAGATGATATCTGAAAAAAATGATTTGATTAAAGGTATTATCATACTTTGGTAAGAACCCAAAACAGAAATGTTCACAGATTTACGTATAACTTACAGGGTATGAAGATGGTGGTCGTAGAAACATTCTGTTAAAATTTGTCAGCCTGAAATGGTGCATTTATCCAGAAATTAGTAAAACAACGACCGAAAATCTTTTTGATCTTTTAAAAGGTCAAAAATAAAAGAAAAAAGACTTAAGAAATACTGTGGCTGTTTTTCACTGTTTTCTCAAAAATTGGGCAACCACCTGACCGACTTTTTGTGGACGTTTTTTTTTAACTACTAAATAATAACATATTGTATTTTTGTCATTATGACAATGTTTATGGCATTTTGAAGTATAATGACTATTATGATTAAATTATTTATTGAAAATTTAACAAAGAAAAATTGCCTGGAGCAGAGTTTGAACCAGTGACCTCAAGAATACCGTACCAGGGCTCTTACCAACTTAGGAGCTATGCAGCCCTATGTTGGTGGTGTCCCTAATACCGGTTATCTTTGTTTGTTTGGCAGTCAGAAGCCATCAAACCGAATCACATACCGCTATATTCCAAGGGTCATTTAAGATACACGCATGCGCAGCATCATGAGCAATCAGTAGAAAGGAATGGGTTATTCATGTGCACAGATAAGGGGAAAAAGTTGATCAATGTCATCACACAATGTTGTGTTGCTGTTAGCGATGTTTCAACTGCTGGAACTGCTAGCCTTCATAAGGCATTGAAGAACTGGATGCTGCAGTGTCCATTATATACTGTTATCCCCGTGCGTGTTCTGGAGATCCATTGAAGAGAATTGAGGGACTCGGCAGCCGGATGGTGTTCCTATCTTCTGCCAGCACATCCACCTGAAAGATCCAGTCCCACCAAGAAGATGCAGGGGAGTTGTCTACGAGATTCCGTGCAGCAACTTTGACCTGGTGTACATCGGTGAAACCGGCTGATCTATCGGCAAGAGGATCAAGGAGCATCAACGTGATGGTGAGACTCCCATGTGGACCGATCGGTGGTAGCTGAACACACCAAGTGAGCTGACCACCAACCCAAATAGTACGATGTATGATGTATCGATCCTGAACAACACTGGTACATCAGGGGCATCAAGGTGGCCATGCACAATTGCACATCCGCCTCCATCAAAACAACATTAATATGGGACAGCATTCACAGCAACATCGACATCCCTGGATTCTGGCTTCCAACTATCCGACACCAGGATCCCCCACGCATTAGATGGAACCGCCGGATGTAAAGCCACGCTGAGGGCACGCCCCCTGCTTACCGCAGAGTGAACTCTTCAATGTACGCTAGAGTGACCCATTCGGCATCGGCTGAGCATGGTACAGTAAACGCACAAATGGGCCAACAGGATAAAACGGACACCGCACAGCATCCAGTTGCAGTTCTTCAATTACCTGATAAAGGCTAGCAATTCCAGCAGCCGAAACATCGCTGCCAGCAACAAGACATTGCGTGACATTGATCAACTTTTTTCCCTTATTATAGGCCTAGCCTAATTAGCAACCAATGTCGACAATGACATCAATGTTGCAACCAAAGAAACAGCACATGGAGGAAGAGGAATAAAGGCCTAATCATCAAATAAACACAAGTGAAACTGACTGGGGAAAGAATTCCGCTGACGGCCATTATGGAAAAAGGGTTAGGGCCTAACTTTATCGTACCCGTTAAAGTTAGAGAACGTGAACCCTTACCATTAATTTTAAGTCATTGAAACAGGGCTGGAAATAATCGACGGCCACGGCGGCCATGGCCGTCGTATTTTCATTGATGGCCGTGGTGCCCTCCAAAAATAACTATCATCGAAAGCCACAAAGGCTGTAGTGCCCTTTTGCTTTGTCCGTCGTGCCCTTTTTCTTTGTCGGCCGAATTTAAATGAAATTCACCACTCCGTCGCAACATAACGACAAACGGCCGGGTCCGTGTCCTAACGATCCGAGTAGACGGTGTCCGAACACCGGGCCGGGAGCCGCGGTGTGCCGCCGCCCGGCCCAGCCCAGGTATAACGAAAGTACAACGGGTACGTAATGTAAGCGAAGACGGTACAGTTAAGTAGTTAACATGTACATGTACATGTACGTACTGTAAGTGTAACACTGTGTGTAGTGTACAATAATTGTATGTACATGAAGTCTAAGTACATACGCGCGGTACTTCCAGCCTCGAAAAGATCGTGTAAAACGACGGAAAACTGCAGAAATTCAGGCTGCAGCAGCCAAAACAAGAAATTTGGCATTATTTTCAAGCAGTGAGTATATTAGCGATAGGATGAGCAGAAAGTTAGACAAATTTATTTCTAGGTTTGAATTTGAAATTAGCTGATGCTCGGTCACCAAATGTGAGTGAGAAATATTATGGTGAGACTATAACATGACACGTACGGTGGGACGGGCGTGTAAAATCCTCTTTTGATTCCAGGCTGGATGGAGAGAAAAATGAATAGACAAGCTAAGATAACCTTCCCAAAAACACTATTTATGTTCAATAATGTCGTGCACATGATGCCGTTGTAATTATGGAAGGCAAATCACCTTCCGAAACTCAAGTTTGCACGTGTGGCTTTCTGAATGTAGAGAATCTTTACGTGCATTACACCATGCTTTCGTTCAATGACAGTCCGACCACGTGCACTGTACTGAGCGCGTAGTCTGGTTTCGGCTCCAGCGATCCTTTAATTAAGTGCTATGTATGACAACCTGGAGGCGGAATTCAGACATGGCTCAGCTCTCAACATGATTGCTGCACGGGTTTCGACGTACTTTATGCGTCCGCGCAAAGTAGGCCTATGTATACGATCGAATGTTATTTTCTCCGTTTAACTATAGCTGTTTCGGTCTTCCAAAACAGCTCTGTTTTTTTTTAATGTTAATTTCTTTTAATTGTCAACGAGAAAGAAATATACAAAGTCGTACTACTGGGGTATTGTATATGTGTACGTGTACATACATGTACATATAAGTGCACATGCACATATGCACATGTATGATTTCATTGGGACATCGGGAGCCCGTCACACCGCAATTCCCGACGGCCGGTTTTCAAACAAAACAAAACAAAACAAAACAAAACAAAACACCGAGATGACTCAGAAAGTCTATAATTTTGACATACATTTTCGTTAAAACATTTAATGGAAAGAAATGTTAGCATTATAAGATTATCATGTATATTTGAGTGAGGTTTAAAAGAAGGCTGTATTGGTTTACGGTCACTCTATAAAAATTCAGTTTTAAATTTTTGCCTTGGTGCCCTACACTAGCTAAAAAGTGTTTGGCCTTCGTGCCCTTCCCAATGGCCTTGGTGGCCCCAAAATTTGAAAATTATCAAGGCCATTTGGCTTTGCCCTCACCAAACCTTATTTCCAGCCCTGTTGAAAAGTGAAGAAAGATAAATTGAGTGGAGCGGGAATCAAACACCCGCGGTCCGGTGTCACGAGCTCAGGTGACCGGCGTGCCGAGGTGACCGGGTTACGAAACCGGTCAGCTAGGCATGTGACGAAGATGGGCTGAACTGCCCGGCGTGCCGAGTTGGCCGGTAGTATACGTTAAAAACAGAATGGCTGCGTGTGTGTTCTTTCCTCCATGAGGAAAGTAAGTAAAGGGAGCAGTAAATAGACATCATGACAGCCACACGTGGTAGAGTGATTAACTCCAGTGTAGGGATCTATATAGCATGGAGGTAGGAAAAGAGGGACATCGTTTCCTAGCCATTATGTCTTTTCTACTGCAGTGTTCTGTACAGCAGTTTAGACAAGTCCTCAGACCTGCGGGTGGGGGGGGGGGGGGGGTGTCGTACGTTCATTATACGTTTGCGCTAAGATTTACAAAATGAAAATTCAACACCCCACCATGTGATCCACGCCCCTGGTGCTTTTATCATGATTGGTCCATGAATTGTTTACATAAGGAGATGTAGTTGAGCAAGGGATGTTTTTCTCTGTACTAAAACCTCGATCTACTAGGCATGTCAGCCCAATAGATCGAGACCCTTCTGTGTTCCATGCATTATTTTGCTCAATTTGCTGTGATTTTATTATACAGTTGATTCCGTGAGATATAATTCCATTGTAATTTCCATTGTAATTTGGAAATTCAAACGTTGATGTTTACTTACAATTGCCTTTTCCCTATTGCCTTGTATATAGCTATTCATAATCCATCCCTTTTTGATATTCTAAACTGAGCGAATGAAGACGATCACCAAAATATATAGAATAAGTATTGTCGCTGCTTACAGACCCCTATACTGATCAGATAATTGACCACAAGGTCACAAATGGTCAGTTTGGCCACTGCTCTTGCTCCAGCGGCCCAAGGCCAGGGCACACCAGACTCAGCACACCAATAAAATGGACCAATTTTCGTCTTGTTTCGCGCAAGCATGGTGTGACGTTTCAGCTCCTTATTGGTCTGCCGCACGCAGTGGGGCAGCTCGGCACGCCGGTCAGCTGAGCTCGTGACACCGGTACGCATACTAACGTTAATACTCCGCGTACCGGACCGCGGAGGTTCGATTCCCGCTCCACTCAATTTAATCCAAAGCTTCACTTTTCAATGACTTACTAAGGGTACACGTTCACTATCTATAAAAACAAATTAACAGGTACGATATTTTGTGGGTTGACAGTCGTATAGTACTAGGACCGGGAAGAATTCCACTGACGGCCATGACTTGTGCACAAACCTATGGGACCAACAGAGGGCGTTTTGATAAAAATGGGTACCACTGCATTCGAAGTGTATAATTGTAGGCTAGCCTAGGTAAAAAAAACCCTGAAAATCCCACTTTTTAGATCATGACTTAAGCTAACATTCACTCCTGAGATTGAAGTTCATTATGACTTGCATCGAATAAGTTAACTCTTGGAGGAAATAACCCTGTTTCCGTCATGGCCGTCAGTGGAATAGCGCTCCGCACTAATGACGTCACAAAATCCCCGGATGTCAGACAAAAATTGACTCACACATGTAGTGTACATGCACGCGCACACCCGGCCCACGCACGCACGTGTGCATGGTGGTTGCAATGTTTGTCTGAGGTCCGTTGCTATTTTCAGCGCAAGTGCGGAGCGCTATTCTTTCCCTAGGACCTACTACTATACGATTGTCAACCCACAAAATTAAAAAAGAGAGTTCACGGTTCAGCGCCCCGGGCCGGCCCAGTTCATGTTCAGAGTACTTTTACTTAGGCCTACCGGTAATTATTACTGGGTGGGTCCATGGTGGAAGGTCCTCCATGGTGGGTCTAACTTAGTAACTTGTCAGTTAATACAACTTTTTACAAGCTTTGAAAGTGTTACCTTTCTTCACCAATACAAGGAGCATCCCCCAAGATTGCTGCCTTTGCAGTGCTATATGCACCTAAGCTTTACGAATGGGAGAAATCTTAAGTTGAGTTTCGGTACAGTCGGTCGAGATTGCGAGGAATCGAACTTCGAACGCCAGACGCACACATCATGCATAGCATGTGTAATGCATTGCATCACGATTACCCGATTCAACGTGTACAGATTACATTGAGATGGATACAAGACCTCATCGCTTCCAGAGGTTAAATGTTTGTATTCGAAATACACTTGTGCATTGAGAACGAAGTTGCAACATAAAATAGACTGGTCCGATTGGTCTAGTTTATGCCTCACTAATGGGAAATTGCCATGTCCCATGGTTCCGGCTACCAGACTTTCTGAGCCAATCACACAGATTCGACACGAATCGGAAATCGGCTACAATGGAAATGGTAAGTTGAATTTTTAACTCCGAATCGTACAATCTGCCGTGGCATTGGTAGAGAAAATTTAACCACATGGTCTTGTTTAATATCTATTCTTTTTCATTCTGTTTCAGGCTCACGTCTTTACGCAGAAGCAAATTGATGGTAGGTGTGAATATTTGAAGTGCTGTCGCTAGTGTAGTGTACATTTGTCATTTGTTTTGTATTGGGCCAGTGATCAACCTTTGTGGAATGTGTCGTTTTTGTGATGGATAAATAAAAACCACACCCACATTTTGGTCTCTATTATTTTCATTAAACTTAACTTCCATTTGTTGATATGTTAAAATGTTACAGATCTTAAAAATGGTCCAATTAAGTTTGATTAGAGGGTTAAGTAAAAATTTTGGAAATACAGTAAATAATCATGTTTTTAAAATTAAATTTAAAACTTAAAATTAATAAAAGTTAGATCATTGGTTGGATTGACAGTCAAATTAGGCCCATTAATATGCATTAGGCCCTATGTGGTAAAATCAAATTCATTGAAACAGACATAAAAGCCTAATTCAATTTATTAAGAAAAGAACATGAAGAAATCAGAGAATAATGATAAATCACTGGATGTTTGTAATTATTACCTCTTTTTTTAAATTGTTACTTAAAATTAAGTGTTTTTTGTATTTTTTTTCATTGTGAAACCAGAGTACAAGGAATGTTTCCTGTTGTACGATCGTTCAAGGAAGGGCTTCATCAGGGGCGATGACCTCGTGGTAGCGATGAGATCACTGGACACGCACCCTACTGTGGATGACATTAAACATTATCGCAAAGAATATGAACATGGTAAGGTTTTGTTGTGGTTGAGCTTCAGCCATAAAATTCCTTTTTAACATATGGACATGGTCGGGCAATGTTAGGGCCAAAGTACCTTCAATGAGCTGTGCTTGGGATTTCCTTTTTTCGCCCCATGTCAAAATCCTGTGATTTCATCTCCAAAACAATCCTGAACTGCATCATGCACTTGGCTACGGACCGAGGGAGATTTGTTTGCTCATATTTTGTGAAAAGGAAAATATAAATTTCATCTGGAAATGGGCACCAAGACCTCCTGCTGACAAGCTGTTACAATCGTCCGTTCAAATGTATTCAAATGCCAAGCACTGCATGCTTTATAATTGGGTGTGTGTACACGCGAGTTCCAACAACTGTTTACTGAAATGTGTAATGACAGTCCGGTCTCAAGTACCATGTCCTGACATGCAATTCAGTAAACAGTCGTCAGCACTCACGCGCACACTTAAGCAAATCCCAGGAAAAGCACATTGAAGACACTTAATTTGGATCCTACTATTGTCTGACCATGTCCAAATGTTAAAAATGGTGATTTTAGGGTCCAAGTTACTCTGACTAATGTACGTATGACATGTAAGTGATCTATAGGCCTGTTGATCAGTCAACTTGAATGTGTCAAGGTTAATATGTCAAGACACCAATATCAGATTTGGATTTTTTGGAATTGTACCTGAACTGACCTCTTACCCTTTTGGCATTATGACTTAAATTGTTTGCCGGCATCCGCCAAATCCAACATTAAGCAGGTGACTGCGCAGTTCCACACTTGCTGTTGATGTCGGTCAAGTTGGGCCGGCAAATCCCCATAGACAATAAATGTATCTGGGCTCTGCCTTTGTTCTGGTGAAGTCTGCCATTAACTACTGATTGAATGTTATTTTATTGAAAAGTGAACAAGGAAAAATTTACTGGAGCGGAATTCAAACCAGCAACCTCAGGAATACCGTACAGGCGCTCTACCAACTGAGCTACCCAGCCCTATGTTGATGGTTGCTCTATCTTTGTTCGTTTGGCAGTCAGACGCCATGAAACCACTTACATACCGCTATATTCTGAACAGTATCTAGCTCAGTTGGTAGAGCGCCGGTACAGTATTCCAGAATCCAGAGGTAGCTTGTTCACTTTTCAATGACTTTAAACTCAGTCAGTTTCCCTTGTGGGTATTTCACAAAATTTTATTGGCATATTTTGAATAAAAAAAGTTAATGAAATTATGATTGATTTATGTCCCACCAGGTGGAAAGGTGAAATTTGAGGATTTCCTGCAGATAATGTACAAACATGAGGAGGATCCGTTGAAGGAGATCACAGATGCCTTCAGGGTATCTGATACCCAAGGCAGAGACTTCATCATGGCCAATGAGTTCAGACATGTCATGACACGATTCGGAGAGAGACTGTCAGACAAAGAGGGTAGGTTTGGTGCAGTGTTGTAGTAAAGATGTAATACCCCTTTCACACTAGGGAGATTTTAACTGGGTGCACCAGGGTGCATAAGAAGAATTCCTCAGTTTGAAAGGGAATTCTGGTAGATTTAAAAAAAAATGTTACCCTCCAACCTTCCTGGGTAAAATTTGGTGGTCCACCATCGGAAGCGCAGTGTGAAAGGTCGTCGCGGTGAAACAACTTTAGCACACAGACAATGGATAAAATGGATTGCCCTTTTAAAGCTTAAGAAGCTTTTTATCAGTATGTCTGTCCAAACATTTTAAATGATAAATGAGTACATACAGGCATAGTATATACCGGTACAGATTTTTTAAGAATGTAGAGGGTAGTGAGTGTGTTAATTCCCCATGGCTCTGATGGCAATGGCCCAAATATTCACTGGCAGATAGGCTCACTAGTATGAAAGGACAATGTTTGAATCTTCACTGGTTGTATCCAATGTTGAATCCAATGGTGGTTCACATTTGGAAGTACATTGTACTTTGAAAGGGGTTTTAGACTGATACCTTATATACTAATGAGGAATTTATCAGAAAAACAATGTAGTTTATTTTTTTGTAAATCCTGAAAGAATTCAAATACTGTCACGGTAATACATGTACTACTTTAAATTTGATATTTCAAACGTTTCTCAGAAAAAGACAACCAGGAGACACTCATCGTATTTTTTTTTAAGTCAGCTTTTATACCACACTGTTTGATTTTGCTGCAGCTCCAAATCAAAACCGCCCTCTATCAAAACTTTTAAGAGTAGTTCAGAAAAGATCAAGTTGTATTGATTTATAATCTCGTTAGCTCGAGACCCCACAAGATCTCAAGACTTTTGCTTAGAGTCGAGAGTCGAGACCTTTTTAAAATTGGTCTCGAGACCGATATCGATATCGATACCGAGACCAGCCCCGAGACCTACAACATGGTTTGGTGCAGAGGATTTTAATCTGTAAGAGCCTTGGGAGGAAGTAGCTTAGCGTTTGTGCTCAGTGAAATCATTAGACTCCCAAGAGGTATGTTAGGGGATGAGTGACAGTGATATTTGTTGTTTCTATGTTGACAGTGGATGCTGTGTTTAGGGAGCTGGGCGTGCAGAAGAATGGCTTTGTGAAATACAAGGAGATGACCAAACATGTACTGAAGCCCATACCTGACAATCTACCCTAGAATGATGTCATGTCTGCCAACAGGAACCTGTGGATGAATTCCTGCTTCCATTCAAGACAGAGTTGTATAGCTAGCTGCAGGAGTATTCATAAACTTATTGTGAGAAATCTGAGATTTGCATTATATTTTTTTCAAACTTTGTTGATTGATCAACAGATTTGTTAATTTATTGGCTTATGTAGATATTTTCAGTCCTGCTGTGGCAGGTAAATCAACCAATTGTTTGAATAACTTTTGATTATTAATTCTGCGATGGGACTACATTGTGACTTGTTCTTCTAAATACCAAAAAAAAAGGAAAAAGAAAAAAGATACATACAGGGTGTCCCAGAAAAAATGCAACACTGTGTCGGGACCCATTATGTTAAAAAATAAACTGTTTATCACTTCAAGATTCAGATATGTGATACAGCCATGTCTTGGCTATCACCATGTAGAATTTAAGCATATTTGGGCTGAAATTAGCGAAAATATGTCCAATTGAAATAGTACTCCTTAAAAACAAATTTGCAAGGATAACGCCCATAGTGGTCAATACACACATAATGTGTATGAAAGAAAGATGAAAACCGGGGTTTGAGGTTGGGTGATTCAGTCTTAGTTTTTTCCCTCAATTCCAGTCCAATGTTGCTCAAATTCTACATGGTGATAGCCAAGACATGGCTGTATCACATATATCTGAATCTTGAAGTGATAAACAGTTTAATTTTCATATAATAGTTCTCGACAAAAGTGTTGCGTTGTTTTTGGGACACCCTGTGTAGTACACTATAAATACTTAATTAATACAGTATCATATGTTATATCTATGATGGGTGAGATTCTTCAATCCAGGGCAATACCTATTTCAGGGATGACATTACATGTGCCTTAATTTATTCAAATCATTTGATTTAATTGCTATATTTGCCCATTGCAAGTAGTATTCAAAGTTTGCCTACAGGTCATGGCTGCTGCCTGGTTGAGTTCCGTTGATTGGTCCAGCGCCATGTTCATTTTCAGAAGGAAGGGATTAATATTGGTAATATTCAACCCAATCGTGAATCGTTTCTGTTAGTGTATTTAGGTTTGTGGGTTATTCGGGTAGGCCTTTTAGTTACATGAGCACCGTAAATGTATGCATGTACATAATGCATATGGGATGCTCAACTGTACATAATTGATATGATGAGTTGTATTTTATATATAGATTTGCCGAATGCAGATCAGACTTAAAGAGAAGTGTAATGAAACTCTTGAAACTGAATATTTTTTGGCAAGCACAAAAAAAAACCTCTTTGAAGCCAAAAAACATTACTTTCAGCAACATTACATCGCTAGTCTTGGTTCACGACTATGTAATTACTCGAACGTACAAACCGATTACCCGCACTGACCCGTACGCACGTACTAAAAACACACTGCGCATGCGTTACTTCATGTGCAGCCTATTAACATACACATACATGTCCATGCATGCAGGCTAGTGCAGGTAATCATGCAGTGTGTCATGGAAACAACGTAGCGCACTACATAATGAGGTGCGCAAGCAACTCGCGGCCCTTACAGAATTCCCAAGACTATGTTTTAGAGAGTTCTTTACGTACATGTACGTACGTGCGGTTCAGTGCGGGGAAGCGGTTCATACGTTGAGTAATAACAGTCATGAACCAAGACTACGACATTGCGTGACTTTAATCACCTTCCGGTATTTTTCTTTACAGCAAGTTCATTTCCGGTAATGGTTTAGAGGGCCTGATATTTCAATCCTAGCAGCATCTTTCTCTGTCTGTTTAAAAGTCATGTTGATTAGCCTAGCAGTCAGGGGACTAGGAAAACTTACACAAATATAAAGGTCGATGTCTGAATGTGACAAGACCAAGGAGTCTAAGAAAGTTCTGTGCCTTACCAGTGTCCATTGACTATGTATTCCAGTCCTTGATATGTGTTATGTATTCATACATATTGATTGTACTTAGAATATTGCTTCTGTATGTATAAATTGTAATGGTTGGATATTTTATATTTAGATCATGAATGTTACATTTTAAAAGTACTATATAATGTATTTTTTTGGAAATCTGATAAAAGAAATATAGTTGTATTTGCTTGCTTTTTGGTTGTCACTTATTTTCCTGTTGTCAATTGGCAGCTTAAAATTAATCATACTGAGGTGCAATCTATGAAGATAACGGAGTTAGTGGCATTGGTAACTGATTGCTAATGTCTTGAATATAGCTGCATGTGTGTGGTTCCATGGACTCTGAAATAGCACCTGAAGTAATGCTTTTATTTATTTCAAATGAACCACGAGGGAAACTGGATGGATTAATTGAAAGGTGAAGAAAGAAATTGACTGGAGGGGATTGGAACCTGCGACCTCCGGAATACTGTACTGCTGCTCTACCAACTGAGCTATCCAGCCGTACGTTTGCAGTGTCCCAAATTATCAATTATCTTTGTTTGCCAGTCTGAAGCCATGAAACATTTTTGCATAATGTTTTGACAATAAGCAAGAGTTGATTAACATACATTGCCATCATGGGGCTAATTAGCTGCTCAGTTTACAAGAATTCCCATTTAGGGCTCAGCAAATGCTTTTATTAAAAGGATTTTGATGGTATACAAAATATTAATGAGTTCCGCGGACTGATTTGGACCTATTTACTGGTCTGCAACCTTGGGCTGCAACTGTCTCCATGCATGTACATTGTACATGTATATGTCTCTCACTGTGAGGTATTCAGACTTCAAGAATCAGACACAAGACAATTTTCTTTGGGCTTAAAGTTTTTTTTACAATAAATTTACAAACTATGTATTTAAAAAAGATGAATGTTTTGACAGAAATATATATAATACTGGAATGTAAAAGATGAAATTGTAGCTATATGAGCTGAATTCCAATAAGGTTTTTACCTCATGGGTTTCACTAAAAGGCACAAATCTGAAGAGATTTTTTTGGAGAGAAGTTTACCATCTATTCTTTCAATAGAGAGGTTTCGCAAGCGAACGGATACGTGTACGCGTACGTTTAGCTATAAGCAACAGCCGATCCAATGTTTCGCAATAGTGAAGTGTAGTTCCGACAACGGAGAACCAATTTTGTCCCTGACTTTTAGGCTAATTTTGTCGTATTCTTAAGTTTCGAAATACATAGAAATGACATATTCGTGTTCAACAAATCCTTTCTTTTTAATCTCATCATGCACATGACTGAAAATGAACAGAGAATTACGGAAATACTGATATTCTCTACGCGTTTATCACTTACGCGTATCGAGCAAGATATCCGTTCCTCGAAGACGTATAGCGGATAGCAGAACAACTGTGAAGTCATATATACACACATACTGGTGACGTATCTGGCGCTCTAACCGTATCTGTTCGCTTGCGAAACCTCTCTTATATCCAATTAAGTTTGGAATGCACTGAAAATGGTCTAATTTTCATTCATGTACTACGCATTTTTTACATTGAAACATATCAGATAGAATAACTGTATCATATTGAAATGTACAAACAGAATCGCTGAAACTATAAACATGAAAAAATTTGATATTCTTTTTTATATACATTTAAACCAAAAATAAGATGCTGCTTTAACTGCAATACATGAATGTAAAAAGATTTCCATTCAAATTATCATTCTCCCTCAAAAAAAAAACCACCAGCCTTTAAAGTCATCATTAAGTTTTTAAAATATATCTTAGTTCATCTGTACAAAACAAATGTACATCTATAATCAACATTACAAACTCAATCAACTTCCATGGACGGATTGTTCAACCTCTCATTACTCTTGCTAGGTCAGCCATCTTGTTTAGGTCAAAATATTTACATCTTAAGATTCACAAAATATACAAGAATGCATTGAGATAATGTGGAATCCTCAAAATAGTGTGCAAAACTTTTCAGATATTTGCTTTTGTGTGGTAAGCCTGAGCCACAGCCATAATAGTAGTTTGACAGGTTTGGACTGGCACCCAGGCAAACATGTGGCATGTATAAGGAGGTCCACATCATAAGGCCAGACAGTCTTAATGGTAGAACATGTTGATATTGTACAAGCAATGGCTTAATTATTGATAACTTGTGCAGCAGGCATTTTCACCACAACACCCTTCTTACTAAATTTAAATTTCCTTTCAAGCTTTTTGATGGATTTTTTTTCACCAACATCTTCATCAGCTTTTAGTATCTGCATCCAGAAAGCTTGAAATAATAGTGCATCATTTGGGTGGGGGGGGGGGGTTTATGGTGTTTGTTATGGTATTTTATCATTGTTATTATTAAGTAAAGATTGTGAAAACACAGTGTGAAACATATACAATGTACCGGTACTTAAATACTCCTTCTAAAAGAGGTGTGAGTGGTTCTGAGAAGAACCAGTGAAACTTCACATATCAAGCCATCCTCAGGAAAGAAACGTTGAGTTTAAACTCACCAGGAGCCAATTTCATGGAGCTATTAAGAACAAAAAAATTGCTTAGCACAAAATGTCTTGCTTTTTGCGTCCAATTTTTTATATAAGATAGAAAATGCTCCCCCCAAAAAAATATACATGCATCAATTTCAAAATGATCGGTTTGGAGGATATTTAGAAATAGGTAAGTTTGTCTACATGACCCTATGGGATTTTCACCCTATAATGTAGCTGTCAATTATGTTTCAATCTGTTTTTACCCATCATTCTCATAAAGGATTCAATGACCAATACGTGAAAAATCGTGAAAAATTGCACACTATACAGAAAAACCCATAGAATTTACTTGCAATAATATTTACAGGAGAAAGTCAAGAATACATTTCTTTCAAATCAAAATAAAAGTGAATACTATCTTATATAAGAGAAAAGGCACTTTGGTATTCTATCTTAATGATAAATGCATTGTTTAGAGCTCTTTTTGATAATAGAGATTGTTTTTGTTATCTTTGACATGTAAGCATTTCACTTTGGCTGAGTTGAGTCTCTGAGCAAACCAAGATATGTGATTGACTTAATATAAGTCATCTTCCGGTTCCATGGCTCAAGTTGAGTCAAGTCATTTGGTCCAATTCAACTCAATTCAAGTTGAGTCATTTACTGATAATATACAGTGGAATCATTGGCTGCTATTGACTCAAGTTGAGTCGTCTCGAGTCACCTGAATTCAATGCTTTGAATTGATTTTCTTTCACTTTTGCTCAAAATATTAATGTTCAAGTTAAATTCGCAATACTGAAAATGAATCAAGTGAAATCATCCAATGGTACGAGTTGAGTCCAGTGATGGCTCAAGCTGTGTCGAGTCATTTTGCCAGAAGAAACTCATGTCGAGTAACCTTCTGGAAAAATGGAAATTTCAGTCAATTTGAGCCATTTGGTTGATGACTCGAACCCACTCAAAGCAATACAACCTATGATCCAGGTCAGTCGATCCTGAGTTGAATTAGTAGCCATGCCATGTATAGTGGAGCAGCCTGTTCAGAGAGATTGCATACAAGCCCGCTAAGCACAAGACACAGCTAACCAAAAAACTTAATAATACATCCCACAAAATCAAATCAAGCCAAGTAGCTGTAAGCATGACCTTCTATTCTACAAGGTAACTGTCAACAGTACCGACCTTATACTACTTCATACACATGTCAATGTAATAACAAATTTGCTAAATTCCATAAAACCTGTAATATAATAGGCTGTAAATAAAAAAATGTTCACAGCGGTAACTAAATTTATCAGGCAAAATGAAAACAAAGTTGAATGAAAACCACCTACCGGTAATCTGTATTTGCCAATGATGAACTTTTAGTTCTAAGGCCTAAAACCAAACGCGCTATGCTGCATTTTTTTCGAAAAACCTTTTTAGTTTGGATGTGTAAGATAACGAAGAATACTTTGGTTGGGAACCTGTTGTGTGCCAAGCAAACTTGGTACGTTTCAGCCTGCGGGAATTTGGGAGTTTTTTACGGCTGGTCCTCCGCCCTCTAGCTCTTGTCAGCAAGTGACTGCATCTCTGTTTCCTGTTGCTGCATGCGCCGCCGTCGGCTTCTCCTCTTAGCTAGCTTGGACTGAAGGTCCTGGTCCACTCGAGCCTTGGCCATCTCCTGCTGTCGCTGCAACTCTTTCACCTTTAAAACATTCAAACAAAGCAATGTCATTATCATTCATTTAATAGGATTTGACCACTTTCTCTTTAGAGCCAAGTTACCATTTCTAAGATTTGCAGCACTGCTTATGTTACGTGTATCTTAAATGATCCTTTGATAAAGGGGTTTATATTTACAACTTAGTAGGTCCTTAATAGTTCTATTTGTTGTCTCAACTTTCAACTCATGAAAATATTCTTACCATTGCACTCATAAACATTCATTATTTGTATAATATGAGCTGTTTCATATGACTTCTGACTGGTAAAGAAAGAAAGATAATTGGCAGTTTGAGACATCGCCAACATAGGGCTAGAGGTTCAAATCCTGGGCCCAATTTCATGGAATCCGTTACGGCCTATATTTGTGCAAATCTACTTCATGGAATCCGTAAGCAAGACTTTTGGTTAGCAACAAATTTCTAGGCTAACTGATTATTTTCTACTAATGCGCTGTCATATGCATTCTACAAAAAGTCCTTGCTCACTAGCAAGAAAGAAAACTCTGCTGTGAAATACGCTAACCGTAAGCAAAAAAGTCTGCTAAGCAGAAAATCTTTGCTTACGGTAACGGATTCCATGAAATTGGGCCCAGCTCAAGTTTATTTAGTTGTTAATTACATTGACAATACAGTCAGTTTTCATTGTGGTTTACTTGATACTCAATAAAAACAACAGATATGATGTTTGCCAAAGCAAGAGGTCTAGGGGCTATGATTGCTTACATTATCCTCATGTTGTTTCTTGAGCTCATCGATGTTCCCAAAAAGGTCGTCCATGGAAGGTGTTGGAGCCAGATCACTGAGTGGCAATGGAGTGACTGCATTGGGGTCATTACCATCTGGGGCCAACTGGGGTAGTTTGGAAGATGGATGGAGAGGGGAGGGGTGTCAGTAGCAGGGTGATGAAAGAGAGAAAAGGTGAAGAGTCCAAGTATTAAATTAAAAACATTTAACAAGGCGTCCTTAAAGGTAGTATCATACTTTGGTACCTTAAAATAGAAATAGAAATCTTCACAGATTTACTTATAACTTACAGGGTATAAAGATAGTGATGATAGAAACATACTGTTAAAATGTTTCTGCATGAAATGATGTATTTATCCAGAAAAGAGTCAAACCAATTGACCCAAAACAATTTTGATCTTCAGAAGATAAAAAATCCTGTGAAAAAATGTATACAATATTGTGGTCGTTTTCACTGTTTTTTTTTTTCAAAAAGTGAGCACCGTATGGGACTGGAAATTTCACATATGACTTTTAATGTATCTTTCTTGACATTTGTACCCATGAATCTGAAATTCTTTGACAAAAACCAAAGTATGACATTATCTTTAACTGAACACCCCCCTCCACATTAATTTCTCACTGATTTAAGTAAAGTAAACACAATACGGTACTTCACACTAGCACTATAGCCGTCTCCCACAAAAAGGGATTGTGTCTGGAAATTGGTATTTTGGCTAAATACATGGATGGCACTTCAAGTTTTCAACTTCTAGGAAAAGGTCCTGCTAAGATCGAAACGACAGGCCCTCCTAATGCCAAACATTGACAAAAAAGCAATAGTGTGTTTTAAAACTATCCAACACATGTACATCACAAAACTAGATTACTGATTGTTCAATGCTATTTGGAAAATTACTACAAGTACTTGCAGATATTGAATAATGGATACATGTTCAAATGTGTGTTATTGCACTGATAAAGGGCATCCAAATATTTAACTCAAAATATCTGTCCATGTGAAAAGCAAATGAAAATAGTGCATCTCAAACAGCAAGGAGAGCATCCCAAAGATGCCCACACTGGCTATAAGGTCTTGTTTCTTGACTTCCCTAATTATAATCTCCCTGCAGGGTGATAAGAGTCATACTTACAGCGGCTAGGTCTCCGGCTTGGGATACCGCATCGGCTTCTACCAGCATAAGGAGCTCTGTCTCATCCTGGTCCAGATTCTCGCTCTCGGCTGGTCCGTCTGACAGAGTACGCAAAACAAGATAAAAATCAATTCCTGTGAGTTGTCTGTTAAAGGTATCAAACTTTAGTAAAGCTAATACAAGTAACCCTTGTATTAACCCTTGTACTTTTAGAAAGTTGATAGAACAGCTGTGTACTGTTCATAATTTGATTTGTCATGAAATAAAAACAAACTTTTCAGCTCAATTGATCATTGGAAACAGTAGAAATCAGCGAAAAACCATTGCAATTGTTACGCGAAATTGTGAGGTAATTGTAATTGTGAGGTTTTGATCTCGGAGATCAAAACTGTTTTCAGACTTTTGTTTTACACATTTCTGAATAAATATAGCATTTCAGGCGGAAACATTTTAACAGAATGTTTGTACCAGGTCCGTCTTTATACCCTGTAAGTTACGGTAAAGGTAAATCTGTGATCAAAGTATGACAGTATCTTTAACCACAAACTCAAAATTTCAATAATATATTGCTCAGATATAAATTCTCAACTTGTATCGGGCAAATTGGCCAGTCACCAGCCTTGGTAAATATACCTTGCTTGGATTTGTTTTTTAAACTGTGTTAATTCTCAATATTAAACGGAGCAATTTTTGACAAGATTTGCTGTACCTGATCCAAGCTCGATCCTGTCGGCAACCTCACCACCAAGTTTTTCTCGTATCTTCTCCTTGATCAGTTTCAACCTCTCCTGCTTGAGTTCTTGCTTCTTGGCAGCAGACTCTTTGGTGGCCGACTCCAGATCCTTCATGATCGTCTTGTTGATGACCTGGAAAATGAAAGTCCAAGAAGAAAAAGACACAAAATCAAAGAAGAGAAGGATACTTGATAAAAGCTCTCCAATTAGGGAGAGGCTTGGTGGGTTGGGAAAGGGGGTTTGTGGCACTGGGAAGGCTGTCCAAATGAAGACATGTCACAATACTTACATGATCACACCACTGAATGAGAGCAGATGTTCTACGGTACACTGTCACATAGCACTCCATGGCATGCTTGTGACGCTCAGAAGTCAGGATATCTGTAAAGATGTGGTTGACGGCTGTGTTCAGAGTCTTCATCTCATCCGGTGTGCAGTAGGGAAAGCGGATTGTATTCAGGTACTGCTGTGAGCTTGTGATGTTCTGCGAGGCGGCCACCAGGTTGTTGCGACACTCAGCAGCAAATTTGTATCTGATGTCAGTATTTCTAAAAGAACAAAACAACCAATACAACTCCCTTAAGAGATGTGTCTTGAATTGTGTCTTCTTGTGATTTAAAGTATCTGGTGACAAACGCTTGGGCAAAACATGTGCAGTAATAACAACTTTCTACCTTTGCTCACACATATACACAGTATGCAGTTTTACAAAAAGAAGTCAAATAATGGATGGCCATATATTTTTTCATCATACACATGTATTAGCTTAAAGATGCACTATCTGCAGTTTCCAGAATGACCAAATTTAGAGGGCTTTCAAGTGAAAAATACAATTGATTTCTAATGTCATGAACTTTAGAAAGCATTTGTTTTTACATTTAAATTGACTTCATTATGATTGAAATTCTGATTAAAAATGCTGGGCCTTATTTCATATTAAATTCTTGGTAACAAATAATCCTTAATTAATTTTTCCGGCAAAAGTAACACATGAAAGCGTCTTACTTTCCCTTTTCATTGTGAAAACATTTTTTTCATGACAACTATTATGATAGAACAGACAGAGTGAGAACTTACTGTGCAGGAATCTGCAGCACGTCACCCCATCGGCGGATAGCAAAGCCCAGCTGACCCCCAGCATGCTGCAGTAACACCTTAGCATTCTGCCATTTATACTTGGCCACGCCCACCCTCTGTTTGCGCTCCAGCGCAATGTCCAGGTCTGACTCCAAGTTATATTCTTTTTCGCTTCCGTACTTGCCGTCGAAAATGCTTGCTGCAAGGAAAAATCAGGCATAGGAATCTTCATCAATTGTGAACATCCCCCGCCAATTGGTTGGGAAGCTTTCCTTTTTCATTTATTTATATCAGGTTTATTGGTAATTGTTGGGTAATTTGTCAAATTGAGGTCTAACATCTGTCATGATTTTGCAAGTTCAGAACACGTTCTTTGACTTCCAGGGGTCGATTTCACAAAGCCCTACAATCGATCGTTGCTCAAACTGAAGTTACGAAGGATAACCCATCATATCCTAGTAGGGCTGAAATGCATCATTTAGGATGCATGAGCATGAGTAATATCGACCCCTGGAGTATTAAAGTACCGTCAATTATACTTGTACCAATGAAATTTGTTGTCATTTGAATCAGCAGGGCCGGGACACAGAAATTCATGTACAACGACCCTATTGCTGCAAGGTCACTAACTGAAATGGTAACAATTTCACACAAAAAGAACATTGACTTTTTGTCAGCCTTGCATAATATGAACATTATTTTGTCTAAGTGCACTCAAACAATAATTTTAAGTGTAAGTGACTACGCACATAATTATTGTATACATGAATAATTCTACATACCAGGGGTATACCCAAAATAACTTAATATACAGTTGGAATAATGAAAGAAAAATCAATTAAAATATAATGTACACAAAGTATGTTAAATATATTAATCAGTCACATTAATCAAATGTCAATTTCAAAATCACCAGCAAATAATTATTTCTAACGAGGCTATCTCAACCCCCCATCCCCTTTAAACATACTTTAAAGGTAGGTGACTGGCAGTTTTAGGGGATTTAAAATGGCACATCTTCAAAGTTAGGCCTTTAATGTCCTTTAGTGGAAACAAAAATAAATGGACGGTCAATTAGTAGTTAATAAATTCTAACCTTTATTAAATAAGGTTTTTGTCTTCCTCCAGTAATGGGATTTCCTTAAATTGTAATTGCCATTATATTTAAAAGCACATATTTAAGAGCCTAATTGTGCTAGTCTTTACAAAATAAATAGTTTATCTTGTAGTTGTAATGTATGTCTACTGCTGTAGACTGGCATGGATTTGACCTCCAATCATTTTATAATGATTTTTATTTATAATTTATTCATTTATTTAAAAGACAGCAAACAAACTGTTTGCTTTTTCTTCTTTAGGCAAACAGTATAAAGAGGGGAACTCCTTGATACCAGAACAGCAATTTGTTTGTCCCTGCTGCCTAGCAACCATGGGATGCCAGGGCTTTGGCAAGCTAAGAGCATTAGTTGCTCAAATCATGGTCAGTCAGTGATATGGCATAATGGATAGCTTAGCTTTGCATTTATGAAGGATTAGCACTTGGGAATTATTGTGAGCAGTGGGTTGGCCTGTAGTACATGTACTCTAGACACCAATACTAGCTGGTACATGCATGGACAAGTGTGGCATTTTAACCTTATAAACAAATCTCTCATAATGTAAACAGACAATTCACTGATCACTATTCTCCTGCATTATAGTCTTCCAATAGTTTTATGCAGGTGTTAAAATAATTCATTTCTTTTTGTTGCATTCAATTGCATGAAAAAGTACACAGACATTAATGTGTCCTGAAAAACAAGCATCACATTTCATGTGCATTTTGGAAAATGTTTTACTTTGTGGATATTGAATGAAAGTATTGACAATTGCCACTATTTAACCTTTTTGTTTCACCTAGAAGACCAAATTCTTTTTCAATTTCATTGTGGCAAAAATAGCATCGAATGTTGCTACTTTTCCTTAAAATTTGGGATTTTGTTCTCCACTTTTACATACATGTTTTTTTTATAGGCCCTACCAATTCAATTTCAATGGCATTTTCCAAATAGGGTTCCATTTTCTATTATAGATCTTTGCAACATGTATAAAACATCTTGCGGTTTTGCTAAACAAATTCAAATTTTTGGACTTTTGATTTGAAAGTAGGAAGTCAGCAAAAGCTACATATGTTACTCAGATTAATTACCATAAAATGAAGGTGGTATGGTGTCTGCATACAAATTCTTAAGTTCTGCATTAAACCAGCTATCCACATGTGTACATTGGGAGGATCGAGAACTACACACACAACAATAATGATTGCCTTGGTGCCCCTGGTCAGTGCTTTGGTGCCCCGTGGCCAGTGCCTTGGTGTCCCATGGTCATTATCGTGGTGCCCCAAGATTGTGCCTAGCTATGTACATCTTTTCACTGCTTTGTGAGACCATTTCCTCAGTTGACACTGTTCATTGCCTCTGTGCCATTGGTCATTCCCTTGGTGCCCTTTCAAACATTCCACTAGACATCTTACATATGCTTCAAGGAAGAACCTTTTACCTTATCAAGGCTAAAAAACAAAGCTCCTAACCTACAAAAATCGACTCATCCCCAAGCTCCGTAAAATGAAAAAAGAAAGAAAGAAGAGATTTTCTCACCCAAGATGCCGTCCTGTTTGTCATAAAGCTCTTTGATTCTGTCAGCATCCTTCCGTAGACCCTCCACCTCTTTCTTATAGGCCTCCAGCTGCCTGCCAGCAGCCTCTAGTTCCTTCTTATGGATCTCTTGTTTGGTCAGGGCCTGCATGTATTCCTCTTGTTCCTTGCTCATCTGCATAGTGTACTGGCCCTGGGTCAGCATCTGCTGGGTGGACTGCATGTTCTGAAGATTCAAAACATCCTGGTATTCTTTTTGTCTGGGAAGTTCAAAATGTGAGGTCAAAAACATTAATTAGGCCTATCTCATTGTTTAAACAATAAGTCCGGTTTCGTCAATTAAAACCAGTGCATGATTTCAGCAAACTTTTGGACCCTAAAGACACTTACATAAAAAACCCACTACTAAATCAGTTTTCAACTCCAAATATTAAAATAACAATTTCAGCTCCCCTTGATGTTGACAGTCGACAATCAAATCCCCTGGCTTGGCTCCAGGAATGACAGTTTTGGTGTTGGAAATGGCAAAACTCAGTTATGATAGAAGAAATCTCACAAACATTATCAGATAAAATAGAATCTATTTAATCATCAAATATCCACAAGGCAAACTTACTGAATTATTTATAAGTCATTGAAAAATAAACAATAGAAATTTGACTGGAACGGGATTTGAACTGTGATCTCCTGAATACCGAACCTGCACTCTACCAACTGAGAAAAACAGCACAATGATGGTGGTTCAATGTTCAAAGAAAAATAGAAAGTGGGTTGATATACAGTGGCATAGTGAAGGACACAAGCTTGCAAACTTACGTCTGTTGTTGCAGGACCTGCTGTTGTTGAGCCAAGGTTTGGACCTGGGTGGAAAGTCGATTCATCTGGTCTGTCTTCAACTTGTGCTGTTTGGTGACATTGCGGGTCTCCAGCTGCGATATCTCTGCATCCAAGTCAACAATGAGCTGGACAAGAGCTTCGTTGATCTCAACGGGCTCAGGCTATGGGAAAGATTGAAAAAATGAACATGATGAGGATTGAAAACGCAAGTTATTATACTAGCCTAACACATTTGGTGAATCCTTTGGAAAGAATTCCACTGACGGACATCATTTTGACACCATGTGCACAAACCCTACAGCTATGGGACTTAACTGGTGCACAACAAGAGGGAGTTTTGAGATAAAAAAAAAACACCAATGGATGCTGCTGCATTTAAAGTGTATCATTGTAAGGCAAAAACACCATGTAAAACTCCTACTTCAGAAATGCCATGTATGCTACTATACTCTGGGGTTTTACACTTACTGAAATTGAAGTTCAGCATTAAATGTATAAAGTAATATGCTTTTTCCGTAATTAATGTTCGTCAGTGGAATTCTTCCTTATCCCTCTAACATGGGTCAAGATTTCACTGATCAAGAATAAACCAAAATGACCAAGGCAGTTTCCTGTCAGTCAGAGGAAGAGACATCAAAGGTAAATGAACTGTTTGTATCCCATTCTGTTTTGTTCCATTTGTTTCTGTTTTTGTTATAATAAAAGGGAAAGGGATGTAAACCCCCATCCCCTTCCCAGACTTGCCACCGTACAGCGATCATGTAGGAAGTCATGTTTGCAAAGAGGACTGCATGCCAATGCAATGGCAGTATTGCCATGATTAATCTTACAGTTACATGTTTTGTTTTAACACAAGAGGTCTGAAGCTCTTGCGTTAAAACAAAACATAAAGTCTGTAAATCCTACCTGAATATCATCATCTTCCATGTTGGTAGGTGGTGCTTGCTGAGGAGGCGGGACCTGCTGAAGGGGCGGGGGCTGCTGCATAACTGGGGCTTGTGTTTGTGGTGGGGGTGGTGGCGGGTTAGTCCGGGGTGGGTTCTGCTGCTGCTGCTGAGGCGGAGCTCGCATCGCAGGTGCTGGTCCGATGCTAGCCCGGGGTGGTAGCTGTTGTGGAGGTGGAGTCGGCTGCTTAGGGTACTGTTTGCCTGTCTGCGGCTGAACCTCTGCACTGGCTGCACAACCCATGATGTCAAATCTATTTTCCTGTAACAAAATCAAACATTAATTTACACTTAATTGTCACAAAGAAATCATAACAAAGAATACAAAAACAAACACAGAAACAAAAAAAATGGATTCGCAAGATCCCAGCCAATCCCGAAATAATTTTATGAACATTTTTTGAAAGCATCTTACCGGCTAAATTATTAATTATGAAAAAAATGAAGAAGGAAACATTCCTTTACAGCATATTATAGGCTTATGTGAAATCATCAAAATGTGAACAATTTCTCAGCACTTAGGAGGGCCTGAAGATGACGCGTTAAGTTCATGTTTGTTTCATCATAGACACTATTGTAGATCGGTTATTTCAACACTCACAACAGGGGCGCCCTTTTACTCGACTTGCACACGATGCGCCTTTTAGTAATACCACCCCATGATGCATTCCGTTATTGTGGGATGTCGCGATCAGCAATAGACCCTATGATGCCCTGCTTTTGCCTGGATTGGTACTTTGATTTGATGTTTAATTTGATTAAAAAAATGTAGATCATGACTGCACCAGCATCAATACAATAGCAAAAACATGAATGATTGACGAAGTTCAAAACGAATGATATTAATTATTATAAAAAGGATTTTTTGTAGCATATTATACACATTTTCTCGATGTTCAGTAGAAACACGGGACACCATGCAATGTCCCATGACGTGACCGTGTCGTACCAGTAGATATATGGGACCGATGTTGCTTCTGTCCCGTATTGATTTGCACGATTTCACGGTCAATGGAATTTCTCCACGGTACTCTATCAACGGTGCGCGATCCCATACAAATTACACGCCAAATATTACAAATAACATTTTCCTTTTTAGCAAAATGACGAAACATATTAGGCCTACCTGTACGATTCCTAAAAATCTTGAGTTCCAAAGTGTATTTCCGTTTGGACGCTGACAACAAACCGACGACAATTAATTTCTGGCACAGGTTTTACTATTTTTTATCCACAGAAATTGTACAGTGACAGTGAAAAGAGCAAACGTGTGTACGTCTGTATCTAGCAAAACATGTATAGTCTGGAAACGGTCAACAGACGTAGAGTGCGTGGGAAGTGTATGGAGGCGGGAATCAGATTTAAATATCAGCCTTGCTCCTTATTTGCATAACAAAGTGTTGGAGTCCCGTACCCTAGCAATGGACATCAACAGATAACACATGTAAGAGTACGGCATTGTCTGACCGTAGTGCACTGTCATAGCAAAATGAGAAAACACTTTTGGTAACTACTCGTGTTCTTTTAGGGGAAAAGATAAAAGTCACATCATCATTTATGAAGGGGGGACAGGGCCAGGGAAAGGTACCGCCCAGCTAGCTACACGTAAAATATAATGCATCAGATCAAGTACAGTGCGGAGAGCTAGAGGGGGCTAGCAATTTGAAGGCAATTTTATTTTCCAGTGTTAAAAACCTAGGCCTAATTCTGAACGCCATCTCCCGACTTCAGCGATGATGCGGATTAAGTGGCCGATAACGCTCGCTAGTCGCTACTACCCACAGTACGGAGAAATTATTTCTCAAAATACGTCTTTTCTTGTACTCAAGTTCTTACATTTCGTCTGGTTATCATTGCCGAGATTGGTGCCCATGATAACATCTCAGATATAATTGCGATCAGCCGTCACGGTTGCCATGGCAACCGTGACGGGGGCATGGGGGCATAGGTGGCAAGTGCGTTAGGCACTCGCCTCTCACCAATGTGGCCCGGGTTCGATTCCGGCCTGGGTCATATTATGTGAGTAGAGTTGTGCGTTGGTTCTCTCCTATGCTACGAGGGTTTTTCTCCAGGTGATCAGGTTTTCCTCCCTCCACAAAAAATCAAACACTTTCGATCTCAGGCTGTACTCCGTGATCATATATGGGTTGATGTGGCTGGCAGCCAAAGGCGCCCATGAAAGCCTGCTACTCGATTACGTTGAAGTCGCATCCTTCGCAATTCAGCACCCCAGCTGCGAGTAAGGATGATTAGCCTCCCAAATTATTATTATTATTATTAATTGGACACTGAAGCATTACCCACGAGTTTTAATTAAAGGGATGGTATAGAACTGGTGTTTGCGACAAAACCGTTGCTGACAGTGAAAGCACATTATGTAATCCATCATATACCTTAACTGACAAACCTGTAGAAGTTTGATGTCAATCAGCCATCTGGGTCACGAGAAAATAGTGAAAACCCGTGTACGGAGAACTGTACACATTTCAACCATAGAGGAAGGAAACAGATTTCCTCTATGTTTCAACGAATGAATAAAACGCTTCGATGCGATTTATTCCAATCGGAAAATATAGTTTCTCATTTATTTCTCAACGAATATGGCATTTCAGACAAAAACATTTCATGGGATGTTTTCTCCTATCATCACCATTATACTGTGTAAGTTTCATGTGAATCTGTGATTATGAAGTGTATTATTTTTGTCTTACCAATTCTGTACCCTCCCTTTAATTCGTAAAAAGCTGAAAATTCCTGAAGATGTTCGGAACAAAGGGGTGGATCCAGGATCTAGGAGGAGGGAGCGCGTGCGCCCCCCCCCCCCCTCCCACAGAAAGAATACATGTAGAGCTAGAGGGGCAGTTCACTTCACTCGTCAGGCCCACAGTAACCTGCTATGATCGCCCCAAATCAGTACATCGCGGTTGCTATTGAATTGGTGCATTATTTTCAGGCCCCTTGCTGGAAAATCCTGGATCCGCTCTGTATACGTATCTCCCTAGCAGGCTAGCCCTATACACTGTACTTATTATAATTATCCCAGTACTTAAAAAATAATTGGGTTGCAGTGGATGATCTAGGGACCCCCCCACCTACCCCTTCACAGCCGCAGACCAACTTTTATTTATATTATCATCCAACTGAACCATAATGGAAACTGAATTAATGTTTTAGTCATTGGAAGGTGAACAAAGAAAATCTGATTGGAGCGGGATTCGAACCGAACCGGCGACCCAATGGCGGTTCTGGGGGGGGGGGGGGGGCTCTAGATCCGCTTCTGGCAGTACTCCGGCTTTTCCATGTTATACCTCCACCTTCCAATAGGAAGAACAAACTGGCTTAATTATTAGTACCGGTATCCTTTTAGAATATGTTTTTTTTTCTAGGGAATTCGGGGATGTGGCTCGATTTGAAATCCTGGTAGCCGATTTCATCTTGATTGTTTGTGCGACTCCCTTTGTAATGAATTGTTAATAGTAGCTTGATATTGGCGGAGATGAGAAGAGAGAAAAAGAAATAAATAAATATAGAAAACATTGTTTTAACCATTGTGTGTGCATTGTTATTCGTTATATACTAAGTTCTTCTTTTTCAGTTAATTTCTTTTCTTCAGTTAATTGTACACATTACTTACTTGTGTGATTTTATGGAATTATTTGAAATAAACGGAAAATTAATTAATTAATTAATTAATTAATTAATTAATTAATTAATTAATACATTATATAATGAATATACATAATAATCAAATGACTACGTACGGCATAGTTTATTAATTAATTAGTTAAGCACGCCGGAAAATATGAAAAGTCAGACTCGGACTTAAAGGTAGTATCATACTTTGGTAAGAAACCAAAACAGAAATGTTCACAGATTTCCCAATAACTTTACAGGGTATGAAGATGGTGGTGGTAGAAACATACCGTTAGCATTTTTCCGCCTGAAATGGTGTATCTATCCAGAAATTAGTAAAATAACGACCGAAAATCTTTTTGATCTTTTTAAAAGATCAAAAATAAAAGAGAAAAGACTTAAGAAATACTGTGGCTGTTTTTCACTGTTTTCTAAAAAAAAAAGTGGGCACCGTATGGGACTGAAATTTTCACAGATGACTGTTACTGTATCTGCCTTGATATTTTTGCCCATGAATCTGTATTTCTTTTGATATCAATCAAAGTATGATATTACCTTTAATTGAAATGAATTTCTTAATTAAGTTTCAACAAAACAGTAATAACAGCACGACTATTCAATTCAATTCAATTCAAGTAACATTTATTTCCACAAAACAACAATATCAATAATATACAGAGGTTTAGATTGAAGTGGAGGCAAGTTCCAAAAAAGCAAGGCTTGTGGAAGGAACAGCCTGTATACGGTACATAAACAAGACTAAACAAAGCAAACAAAAACACAACAAACATTGGATTACATAACAGACCACAATAAACAAACAATGTTACATTTACTAATACTAGGCTAGACAAAAAGCGATTAGATTAGTCAAATGAATAGACATTTATATAAGAAATAAATAAATATAATACAATGCAGTAATTATCCAGTGTGCTAAAGGGTTAACTAAGGAGACTTATGCAAAGACTATAGTCCTTTATCCGTGTAAGGTTGGCCATGTAAGGTTGGCCATGGATTTTTCCAGTTCTTCACCTTTCACCGGGTAGGTCTCCGGTTCGATTCCCCGAGAATGGATCAACTTTACATACAATGTACACCACGCGCTTATTATTCTGCACCAAACTGACCCCCCCGCCCTCAACGGTCGATGCCAACGAGGCAAACATTTCTTATAGTCTGTTCCCAACCCAGCCCCTAAATCAGAACGATAGCATTGCAAATGTTCGTTTAGGTACCATACCTGACGTAAGATAGTGTGACCATGACGTCATGGGGAATTTTTCTCCGTCCTTCTCGATCGTGTGCACACTACGTAATGGTACAAGAATAACGCGTCGCGTCATCTAAAGCTAACGTGGTTGATCAACAAGGAAGCGAGGGAGAACTTGGAGATTTAAGATCGGTAAGTCAAAAGTCATCGCTAATTTTGTCTTTTGAAAGAGAGCTTGATGATTTTTGGAAGGCATGTATGGTCAGGGAGTTTGTGAAAAGGGTGAAATGTTGTGATTGATTGAGGCCGATCGGAAATACTCAAATAGACATGTGATAAAACACCTCCTGACCTGTCAATCACCATGATCACATTGGTCATTTTTGGTCATTGGTAGTTTAACTTCGTTAGTTTTAAATTCCGCAGTGGCTATCGTTACGGCAGCCGTAACGATAGCCACTGCGTTTAAATAAAGCAGAGATATTTTGCCGGCACCGGCATTCTTCCTACAAACGATATTTTGCCGTTCCCTTACTCTGATTGGCCAATTTACAGTATTACTATATAAACTTATAGAAAGTACCTCAAAAATGACACCCAAGTCAACTCGTACCCAGGTCATCTCGAGTCGTACCCGGCCAGGTTAACATGGTTAAGTCGTACCCGAGTCAAGTCGTACCCCATTACTGCACAAGGTATGTGGCCGCCGCTGACAGACTTCGCAACTGCCATACTCTGAATTAAAATGAATATAAAACTACAACTAACATTAGGCCTACTGTCTGTCTGTTTTAATTTTGCTGTGTTTTTATCATTTGTCGGGTTATGAACAGGGATTTTGTGGGCAGGTGGAATGCCCAAATTATTTTGATTTTGAAACGGACGGTGATGGGTGGGATGTTTTATTCAATTGATTTTGAAACAGGAATTTTTGGGAGATGGGCTCTCCAATTATAAATAATAATTTTGAAATGGGGATTTTTGCGATTAAAAGAGACATTAAAAATAAGAACACTAAATGTCACGGTCTTCGAGGAGCAACACAAAAAGATTTTATGCACAATTGCATAGGGGTACGAGTTGACCTGGGTACGAGTTAACCGGGGTACGACTTGACTCGGGTACGACTTAACTTGGGTACGACTTAACTTGGGTACGACTTAACTTGGGTACGACTTAACTTGGGTACGAGATGACTTGGGTATGGTAAGTTTGGGTACGAGTTGACTGGGTTATGAGTTGACTAGGGCCCTTTTCCAAACCTCGGCTCCGGCTCCGGCTCAGGCTCCGGCGCTGTCATCCATATGCTGAAAATGTAGGTTGTGGCTTGTCATTGAAGCTGAATCTCTGTTTTCTTGTTCAAAATAGAGTATCTACTTCCAATCCGTAACCAAAAGCCTCTATTTTGATACCTGTTATTCAAAAATTGAGTCACGAAATGGAGCCTGAGCCGGAGCCGAGGTTTGGAAAAGGCCCCAGGGTATGGTAAACTTGGGTACGAGTTGACTGGGGTATGACTTGACTCAGGCATGACTTAACTTGGGTACGAGATGACTTGGGTACGGTAAGTTTGGGTACGAGTTGACTGGGTTACGAGTTGACTAGGGTATGGTAAACTTGGGTATGAGGTTACTGAGGTACGACTTGACTCAGGCATTACTTAACTTGGGTACGAGATGACTTGGGTACGGTAAGCTTGGGTACAAGTTGACTGGGTTACGAGTTGACTAGGGTACGGTAAACTTGGGTACGAGATGACTTGGGTACGGGTTAACCTGGGTACGAATGCTTTTCCTCCATATGTAGGCCTACCATCTTGATTTTAAAATGATACATTTTGATGACAATGAAGTATAATACAAATTGATGATTTTGGTCACAGATTGTTATTTGACACGAAAGAGAGCAGGGTCCCCTGACACAAGGTACCATGGGAGACAGTGGCAAACCGTTTGCCTGCACGGAAATTGGATGTAATCAGGTCAGTACAGAATACTCACTCCAGTCAAACCAGTTGAATGGAACCTTTTTTTCCTTCTTCCATAATCTACCAGGCACTTACCTGCTGAATCATTTCTAATCATTCAGTTTATCATTACCAGTATATTCAGTTTCATTCTGTAAATGTTAAAGAAAAAACCTGTTTTCATTCTGCAATCACAACAGTGTACATTTTACTGTTCAAACTTTATTTGTGTAAAAATGAATGGTTCTAAAGGTGCCCACATTCCCCACAATCTGCATCATGTGTTAGGTGGTTGAGTGACCTTTGGAACTCTTGTAACTTACCTTTCTGGTCACCAAAGAATTTCAAACATATGGATATGTCCATAGGACCATACTAAACAGATGTAAATTAAAAGAAAAAGTTTTGTGCAACAATTTATAAATTAGAAACAAACTCAAGAATTGAATCATGTTCTTTAAAAAACGAAAACAAGAACATGCCTGCATTAGGACAGTTCAAATGTACTCCAGAAATGAACAGTAATTTCATGATGTTATTTGATGTTGTCTTGTTAATCAGCGCTTTGTAAATGAAGATCATCTGGAGGTACATCGAAGGAAGCATGAGATGTCACTGGGTCTTCGAGACCTCAAGTCGTTAGACACGCCAGTCATTGGTAAGTCTACCCAGCCCATGATACATGGATGCCTTCCGTTTTATCATGACTTATAAAAAATGAACTCTGCTTTAGGGTGTTTTTTACAAACAGGATGATCAGCAATTTTGACTCCACTTTCAGGACTGATATTCCATCATATTCATATCCATGCATATCAGACCTGGGGCCGATTTCACTAATGCTTTGTGATCATTGCTAAATGCCAAATCCATCGCTAAATGGAAAAGTGATCGCTACTTTGCAAAGCAATTCTCCATGTATCGATGAATTTTGGCTTTAGCGATGATCACAAACATGACAAAGCGTTTGTGAAATCAGCCCCTGGGGTCGATTTCACGAAGCCCCACAATTAATTGTAACTCAAGTAATGAAGGATAACCATCATATACTTTGTAGGGCTGCAATGCATCACTAGTCCTATGATTGATAGTAAGTTACAAAGAGTTGGTGAAATCGACCCCTAGAATCAGACGTGATTGCCAACATTTTGGAATCCAAAACAGTTGGGTTCACTCATGTTCAAAAGTCCACCCCAGTCTGTGACATTTACAAACAAATTCTTCAGTTGCCTTCAGTTCTGAATGCTCAGAGATTTGAATTCTTCATAGTCTCAATATATAGGGCCTACATATTTGTTGTGATTTGAACAATTCTTCAGTCCGCCTCTTCTGTTACTCATCTGAAAATGTTCTCAAGATGTTTGATTTGTTTCCTTCACTTACGGACAGCTGATCAGACGCCAACTCCAACACGCTTCCTGAAGAACTGTGAGGAAGTGGGACTATTTAATGAACCGCCTAATCCATTTGATGCGCTGTTCCGCAAAGCCAGCGTCTTTAGGGTAAGATTTTTGAAAAGAATCTGAAACTTTTTCAGTCAGTTTTTGATAATATGCAGCCAAAATGGGCGGAGTACACAATTGGCCGTTGGGAGATAAATGTTGAGAATTCTCAACCATCTAATATACTGCTAATTAAGAGTGCAGGATCTTGGGATTGAGATCTGTGTTTGTTTGAAATTGAATAAAAACCCAAGCTTTGTAACGATGTCTGCTGACATGAGATTCTTCTGCTTCTTATAGGGTTCAGATGCCTCGGATGCCTCGACCCCAAAACCTGATGCAGACCCTCCCTTGGACATCTCCGACCAAGTTGTGGAGATTGACCCCGAGACCAGCATGGAGCAGGTTATAGAAGAGACTTCACAGCAGGCTGTCTCCTCTACCACAGGGGATGAAGCACAGCAGCAGCAGCAGCAGCAGCAGCAGTTACAGGAAGCTGTGGTGTTGGGGGATGACCTAACGGGTCAGGTCATTGAGGTGTCCACTGTTGCGTCGGTCAAGCTTCCCAACATTCACCAGGCTCCAGTGTCAGTCGTTCGGTCTTTACCCGTAATGGGTCAGAACAGGTGACTTAACAAACTTGATGCCTTTAAAAAAAACCCTTTCTTTTAGTTTTTTGGTCATGATATGAGCTGCATTTGCCAAAACATGTCTGTCTAAGAAATCCTGTGCAAGAGCATTCACATGTGAATTGCATTGTTTGGCAGACACTTAAAGGTAGTATCATACATTGGTTTTTGTCAAAGAAATGCAGATTCATGGGCAAAAATATCAAGGGAAATACAATAACAGTCATCTGTGAAAATTTTAGTCCCATACGGTGCCAACTTTTTGAGAAAACAGTGAAAAACGGCCACGGTTTTTCTTAAGTCTTTTCTCTTTTATTTTTGATCTTTTAAAAGATCAAAAAGATTTTCGGTCATTGTTTTACTAATTTCTGGATAAATACACCATTTCAGGCGGAAAAAACATTGCGCCCCTCGCAAACATTGCGCCACCTCGCAAACACGTACGTGTATCGCATTCCTGGAATTCTCATACGGCAGCTGCAACATTTAGTCACAGCTACGAGTACCAGTCTAAAACCATTGGTGTGCCACATCCTTCTGACACTTGTTACGGCTGGAAATGTGTATACGCTAACCTTTGACCTTATTTTGATTTCCGTTAATTAACCCTAATTAAACGACTTATTTCTAATTTTTTTTCACGAAAACCTTCATCCAGTGTTCTAGAAATATTGTGTTATACTCTGCACTCTTCATTTTTTTGGACTTTGAAGCCGGCGTGTATCTTTAATGAATTCTCGTAAAAAATCTTTCATAGTTTGAAGATGGTATTGATACCACTACTAATTATCCTGTGAATGTATATCTGAGAAATGTGGTCAGCCGGAAGAATGGAGAGGGTAGGTCTATTTGGGCGAGGCGTCTTACTGAATCCCATACAGTGCAACACTGGAATGAGGCCAGCAAACCATCAAGTTTTAGCACTTGGGCTCTGCTGTTAATCTTCAATTGTTGAGAAGGATCTTGGTGCATGATGTAGGATGAAGTGAGGAATCACAACACAAAATGGAAGCTTTCCAAAATATCAGAATCAAAATGCTTCTTGAGGAAAGAAACTTCATTTCTTAAAGAATTGAAAATACACTTCAAGATCACAGATTCACATAAAACTTACACAGTATAATGATGATGATAGGAGAAAACATCCCATGAAATGTTTTTGTCTGAAATGCCATATTCGTTGAGAAATGAAACTATTTTATTATTAACGCATAATATATTGAAATGTGCAAACAGGTTTTCACTATTTTCTTGTGACCCAGATGGCTGATTGACCTCAAACTTCTACAAGTTTGTCAGTTAAGTTATATGATGGATTACACAATGTGCTTTCACTGTCATGTAACGGTTTTGTCGCAAAAACCAGTTCTGTACCATCCCTTGAACCTCTAATTATTAATAAAGTTTACCTTCTTGTTTTTCTTGCTTAATGTACACCATAGTGGTATAATGCAGGCAGTGCAGCTGAATCGCAACACTATCCCCATCTCCGGCCCTATCCTACTACGTCTGCCCAGTGGTCAGACTATCCCCGTTGTACCGCCCTCGGTGTCCAACCCGGAGGTTCCAATCCCCGTAGCGATATCAGCAGTGCCACATGTCTCGGTCGTCATCGAAGAGGGAACAGAATCCACACAACTGGACTCCAAATCTGTGAAACAAGTAATGATAGGAAATACTTTATTGGTAATTCATAAAATGCTGAGCCAGTATAAATGTTCAAACTTAAAAAAGAAAAAGGGCTAACATTCCTTTCTGAAATCTAGATGTTTCCTGTTATAAGATCATAAAAGAGTAAATGGATTGCACATGACATGTGAGAAAAAGTCGGCCACCTTTGTGTGTGGTATGACAGTGCATTATTGAGTGCACGTCTTTGCATTATGTGTGAATACACGGGTTTACACTTCGAAAAGTAATGTCTCGTTTTGAAGTCAAAATCAAAACCGCCGAAGTGTAAAACCGTGTATTGTCTTCAACAATGGACGGGATTACACTTTGAAAAGTGCGCATGCCTGAAAGTGCCTCGTTTTGAAGTTGCAATCAAAATCTAAGATGGCCGCCAAGGTGTAAACCCGTGTATAGTGCATACAATATATGCAACATTTTGCAAAAACTCTTTATTTTGGGTTGGTGCACTCAAGCTGCATTGATGATTATAACATTTGATGTTGATGAATTGTATGAAGAAGACTTCCACAAATACAAACATGGCATCTATCGCCAACTATCTACAGAAATGACAGAGAAATTTACAGTTGAACGTATTGTTCCATTTCACGTCAGAAATTGAAGAACAGTCTTCTGACGAACCAATCACAAGGCAACATGGGGGTCATGACTCAGGCTGTAGATGTGGTTACCAGGCAACAGGTCATGGCAAATCAGACGCATATGGAGTTGAAGCATGTCCCTACACAAAGCCCACCGGACGGACAAATCAAGTAAGTATATGACAGTCACTGTCTTTCAACTGGTCTGCTGGATTCATAAATGGACATTATGACAGTAATGGCCATTTTTAACATAGATATGTAAGAAAACTAGACGACGCGCTCTTTGACAAATCTTCGATAATACGCGCAAGCCGCGTATGTGCGCTGTGGACGTAGAAACACATGGAATGCCGTAGCTATTTTCAATGGCTTAGATTGTTTGCTCCGATAATTTCATTGTTTAATTTGTCATTCCGTTCGCCAATTTCAACATTCAGTTTGGAGAATTGAATGATGGAATTACTAAAGCAAACAATGTAAGCCACCGAAGATAGCTACTGCGTCGTTCCATTGAAATGGATTTGTATGACGTATCCACGAACAGTCATTGTGTAATCCAGATTTCTTATAATTCTTATAAGGGCCAGTGCACTTGAGGGATATTTCAAACCTAGCTGTTACCTTTGCATTTAACTCCTCATTTGAGAGATGTAAATAAAAGTTACTACATTCAAAGGTATAAGTGCCAAGACCCTTCTGGCTAGGCTGAATCTCGCAATCTGCAAAACAAACTGCAAAGATCGTGGATCTGATGCACCAGACTATTTGTCTTTAAATGGTCACAGGTTCCAAGGTCTGGAATCCCGTCCCTGCAATTTAGACTCAACTAGAACCCTGCATGACCCCATAGGATTATGATGTCTAGCCTTGTGCATTCCTAACCTTGGCACATTTCACATCAGCTCACGTAGATTGAGAATGCTGAGTAAGCTTACAATTCTCAGGACTTTGACTGGAGTGCTGTAGTTTGTCCATGAAGGTACAGGCAAATTGCACAAGCTGGTCTGTGACAATAACCAATCACGTGTTTCCCCTTCAAATGTTTGGTTAGAATTTGTATATTTTTGGTTGCTGGCATTATTTATTCATTTGAAGGCTGAAAACAAACTTGACAGGAGCAGGATTCGAATCTGCAATCTCTGGAACTACCGTAAAGTGCCATGTATACGGCGCACTTTTTTTCACCTCGGCAAAAATCAAAAGTTGGGGGTGCGCCGTATACATGGGTACAACCCGCTGGCGGTCTCGAGAGAGTGGGTTGTGATCATTGCACCGCGCCTAGTTTAAAGCATGTGATGCACCGGCAGCAACAGAAACCAATTAGCACGATGTCTGACTGAAAATTGAGCGAATGATTCATGAAAAATACCACTTAAAAAATCTAATATTTCCGACTCTTGCGATTGGCCAAGGAAAACTGAAGTGCAAAAATCGATAAGGGTTAGGACTAGTATAGAGACACCGAAAATAGCGTGCGAAAACACGGTTGGAGCGCCGTAATGTGCACGCGACGACGGGCGAGTGGACACGTGCATTTACATTACAGTAAATGCAATCTCCGGGCCGTGACGGTCCGATCGTTGGACTATGGTCGGACGTACATATTTCATTTAAGAATGTCGTGATTGTTCAATAAATTATCAAACCTGTGTCTGGAGTCATTATTTTAATCAACAATAGTCACGTTTCAATTGGGAAATATCCTTATCCTCATGGGTAAAAACGTCAAGTTCGCGACAGCGTTTCGCTACAACGTGAACCGCCATATTGATTTGTTCTAATAGACTAGTGGGATTTCCAGAAAAAGGCCCCATAAAACGATCGAGGAGCATTTTTTGGTAAAAGTTGGGAACCGGACTTTCTAGCATAATTCAGGTATGCTGAATCCAATTAACCCGGTTCCCAAGCGATATTTTGAGTTTTTCACCATCTAATTTGCATAATTAAAATTGCCCTCAAATTAACATTATTTTCTTCAATATTCCTGTTACCAGTTGAGTAAACATGATGAAGTAAGACTATTTATATGTGTTTGGAGGATTGCATGATATGACTAAAGAGTACTTAATATAATGAAGGCATATACCTGGTAATTATTGACACTAATTAACAAAATTATGCAAATGAGTGGCCACCATTACAGAAAAATCTTATTTCTGCCATATCTTTGTACCTAGATTTTTGTCAAATGAAGTTTTTATACCTTTAATTTGAGGAGTCAAAGAATGTGATGATAGTGATGAGCCAATTGCCCAATAACTGTTGAGTTGAGTTTAATTAACTGTTAATTAACTAATTTGCATCATTCATATAACCACCAAATAACAAATTTTTCATTAATATAAATATGTAGTTATTCATGCAAATATGAAATAAAAAGGTATCCATACACATGTTTGATGTTCAGAGAATATGAGCAAGCCATACTTAGTGTAATTAGGGCATATTTAATGCAATTAGTGGTATGCTTATTAATAAATATGCAGATCGTGATGTCGCCATTGAAAAAAAAAATCAAAATTTAAAAACATCTCCCTTAAACATGGATGTCTAAACAAGTCACTTTTTAAATGTTTTGTCAAAAGGAAAAGGTTATTAAGACCTAATATAGAATAATTTAAAAAAAATTAAGATTAGCCCACATGTACACTCCTAACCAGAGCCCAGTGCTTATTTACAATGGGCACTGGCAAAATACATAACATTGGAAAATGTACGCATTCTTAAAATATGCCATTCAATGCATCCAAGATAGTTGCTGAGGCTAATCTTTGGTGGTCAAGAGGCTCTAGAAGTCGATGAAAGTTCTGAAAACAGTGAAGATTTTGTTCACAGCAGAGTTGCTGAGGCTAATCTTTGGTGGTCAAGAGGCTCTAGAAGTCGATGAAAGTTCTGAAAACAGTGAAGATTTTGTTCACAGCAGAGTTCTACATTGTAAGCATGGCACAGGATTTAGTTTACTCAGCAGCGGGAAAAATGGACTCCCAAACAACTTGGTCTAGCCACACTTTTGCTATTGAGCTTCTTCCAGGCGCGGTTCTAGAGTCAACATTTTGGGGGGCTAGAAGAGCCATTATTTTTGGGGGGGCTAGAAGACCCAATATTTTGGGTTTTTCTACCACTCGCTTGTGCTATGTCTTATTAGGGGTCGAAAAACATGCACATTATAGCCCACACAACGCGTTTTTTATGTAATTGGCGCTTAATAAGTGAAAAAAATCCAGTATTTTCAAGAATTTGTTTTTCACTTGCATTTTTTGGGGGGGGGGGGGGGGGGGGCTACAGCCCCCCCTAGCCCCCCCGTAGAACCGCGCCTGGCTTCTTCCATCGTCATCTTGCCTCATCATGGACGAACAAGCAATGGTGGTTGTTCTAAGAAACCCTGACATTAGGACCTTTGGAGATTTGGGTCGACACACTAAAGAGCAATACTGAAGGCAGCCTCCAACTATTACTATCAACGGGTTGATATTGTGTTTGACAAATTCAGAAAAGGGAGAATCAAAGGTGCAACCAGAACACGACGCACAAAGGCAGCTGAATCAGATAAATTGTTGAGTGTCATGATGTGCCTGTCACTGTCAATTGGACAAACTTCCTCTCAGTTCCTGATAATAAAGTTGATCTACCACATTTCCTGTCTGAAGAACAGTGGCGCAAGAAAAGGGGAGTTGTTCTGTTGAAGTTATGGGAAATGTAATCCGATGAAGTTTGAACAAAAAAAGAAAAATTTCAATTTCAAATTGTCTGATTTTTTTTTGTCATTGGCATCAGAAGTTTGAATTAGGGACGCAATTTTAGTGCATGACCTGGGCGCCGTTTTCCCTAGTTATGCCACTGCTGATTGATGAACGTGCTCTCATGCACCTGATGATAAGGCTGTCGTGGTTGCTGGAGGCCATGATGAACTTGAGGTTAGGTCATCGAAGACAACTACAGATTTGACTCAACTGAGAGCCACACATGAAGAAGCTGACACTAGGTTGGAGTTACATGCCATGAACAACGATTTCAAAGCGGTTGTTGTGTTATCAAGGGATGCAGATGTTCTCCTACTTTTGGTTTCCCACTTCCCACGTTTGCATTGTGAACATCTCTGGATGATGTCTAGCATCACCAAGAAATGTCCATACATTCCCATTGATGCAGATTCCCTCTGCCTTCAAAATATTCAGCAGCAGTTCTTTCTGTTACCATTTCATGCATTTACTGGGTGTGACACCACTTCTTACATTGCAAATTACAACAAAAAAAGTCACCCTGGAAGGTCTTTAAGGAGTATCATCAATTGCTCTCTAACCTAGGAATTGTACACAAACAGACTCTGTTGATGCAGCAAGGCATAAATTGTAAAGTGTAAACCAGAAGCGATGCCAAGACTAGTGATGCTTCCCGCTTCCATTTGATGCAAGTGCATTATCAAGCAATGATTTGGAGAAATGCTCACTGCCCAGTACCTGAACTCCCTGCACCCACCATCATGGGTTGGAAACGTGGTGATTCAGGACTACAGCCTGTCTTGATGTCATTAAGTCCAATTCCTGAAAGATGCCTGGAAATGATTTGGTGTTGTGCCTACCAGAAGCCATGAAAACACGATGGTGCAAATACCGCGGCAAGTCTGGGTTACGACTTACGATGCACAGCAATGTGTGCATGCCACCAGGAAACTGGTAACTTACATGTAACTCATAGTATGCATGAATCTGATGTAATCTCATGTTTGCATCAAACTTCATAATACATGTTTTTTCTTGGTAAGTTAATCTAATTTCCTGACATTATGGTTTTACAAAGTACAATTGAAGACATACAGTGTAAAGCCATGGAAATGTGATGATACATCACCCAAGGATTAATTAACTGACAATTCAACTCCAGCAATCCTTTTGACCATGTGGCTTGATGAAGTGTGGCAAAACCAAGTTGTTTGGGAGTCCATTTTTCCCGCCGCTGAGTAAACTAAATCCTGTGCCATGCTTAGAACTCTGCTGTGAACAAAATCTTCACTGTTTTCAGAACTTTCATCGACTTCTAGAGCCTCTTGACCACCAAAGATTAGCCTCAGCAACTCTGCTGTGAACAAAATCTTCACTGTGTTCAGAACTTTCATCGACTTCTAGAGCCTCTTGACCACCAAAGATTAGCCTCAGCAACTATCTTGGATGCATTGAATGGCATATTTTAAGAATGCGTACATTTTCCAATGTTATGTATTTTGCCAGTGCCCATTGTAAATAAGCACTGGGCTCTGGTTAGGAGTGTACATGTGGGCTTATCTTAATTATTTTTAAATTATTCTATATTAGGTCTTAATAACCTTTTCCTTTTGACAAAACATTGAAAAAGTGACTTGTTTAGACATCCATGTTTAAGGGAGATGTTTTTAAATTTTGATATTTTTTTTCAATGGCGACATCATGATCTGCATATTTATTAATAAGCATACCACTAATTGCATTAAATATGCCCTAATTACACTAAGTATGGCTTGCTCATATTCTCTGAACATCAAACATGTGTATGGATACCTTTTTATTTCATATTTGCATGAATAACTACATATTTATATTAATGAAAAATTTGTAATTTGTTGGTTATATGAATTATGCAAATTAGTTAATTAACAGTTAATTAAACTCAACTCAACAGTTATTGGGCAATTGGCTCATCACTATCATCACATTCTTTGACTCCTCAAATTAAAGGTATAAAATATTCATTTGACAAAAATCTAGGTACAAAGATATGGCAGTAATCAGATTTTTCTGTAATGGCAGCCACTCATTTGCATAATTTTGTTAATTAGTGTCAATAATTACCAGGTATATGCCTTCATTATATTAAGTACTCTTTAGTCATATCATGCAATCCTCCAAACACATATAAATAGTCTTACTTCATCATGTTTACTCAACTGGTAACAGGAATATTGAAGAAAATAATGGTAATTTGAGGGCAATTTTAATTATGCAAATTAGATGGTGAAAAACTCAAAATATCGCTTGGGAACCGGGTTAATTGGATTCAGCATACCTGAATTATGCTAGAAAGTCCGGTTCCCAACTTTTACCAAAAAATGCTCCTCACATTCACATTTGTCAGAAATCCCACTAGTCTATAATGTAAAGATGACAATTTGTAAAGCGCGCGCAGATCGTTTAGCCAATCACAAAATTCGCTCGCGCTATTGCGGACGTAGGATGAACAATTTGAGGTGCAATTGAGCCAACTCGTACGCCGCTAAACCCGTACGCCGACCAACTCGCCGTGCGCTAATTACCAACTCGTAGATCGTACGATCGGGTCGGCGTGCGAGTTGGTCGGTGACTCGGCGTATGGTTGGTACGAGTTGCCAGCATTCGTCGGCCAGACCACGTGCAAGTATTTCGTGCGAGGAAAATGCCGATAGCTTTGGATCGAGTCGAACGTTATGATCATGATAGTTGGACACGCAGCGCTTGCAACAAATTGTCCACTGGCACACAAAAAATACGGAACGGGAATGTACAATTATTGTCCGTTGAATATGTCGACTGCTGAGGAAGTCTACTATGGTGGAGATCGAATACTGTTTGCACGTGTGCACGACAGGATGTAGGCCGCGCCGCACGCTTAACGATAGTAGGCCTACATCATGTAGGCCTCCGTACGTACTGCTTTCTGCGGCGTGGCGTGGCGCAGCGTTGCGTGACACTGACGCACTTCGGGTTGTTGCAAACTCGGGCAAAACATCCCTGAAAGTTGCGAGTTCGATTGAGTAATTCATTGTTTTTATTTTTCTCGAATTTGAAATTCTCAATTGAAATACAAATCACAAATGAGCTGAGAAAAATTAGCGATGCAGTTTTCTATTTTTTTTGGGTCGTTCACGGCCGATTTTTTTTTTCTGCCGGCTGATGTCAAAAGTTGGGGTGCGCCGTATACATGGGTGCGCCGTATACATGGCACTTTACGGTACCTTAGCGGCACGTCGTAGGTTCAAATCTCACTGCAGTCAATTTTCTTTGTTCACCTTTCATTCTTTTAATGACTTCAAAGTAACCCAATCATTTTCCATTGTGTTTGAATCAATCATTTCATTCATTCATTTGGTGATTTTGTTTTTGTTTTTTCAGGAGGAGGCGTCGGAATTCAGACATGTCAGCCGATGAGAAGAGGGAGCGATTCCTGGAGCGTAACCGAGCTGCTGCCACTCGTTGCCGGAACAAACGCAAAAGCTGGGTGCAGAACTTAGAGCAGAAGGCCGACGATTTGAACAGCACCAATAACAAGCTGATGGTAAGAAGGGGCAATTAATTTTATTTTTTTGAGTTTGCAAACAATTTCTTTTAAAGGTCACCTGTAATCAAATTTGGGAAAGGGATGAAATGCTTTCAGATTATTGCTTAATGCATATTTAATGAATACATAAATTACAATGTGTGCATAGGTGCTTCATTTTGACCCCAAATTTAAAAAATCAGTACTTGTATGCCCCTCCTCCCTAAAAAATCCCCCTCAGAACAGATCCATGCAACAATACGTGTGACCTCACCGGTAGTACAAATAGGCTTGCATCACAGTAGCTCATGCTGGCTCGCGCACATTGTATATAGGATTTTGCTCTTCGCTTTGAACAAAAATGCGGGTCGGCAGGTTTGCAACTTGTTTACTGCGTGGCGTTCTGCCGGTGACGTAGCAAGATTTTTCGTCGCGAAAAGTGGGGTGCTAATTTATGGGTCTAAAACACCTCCTTTTTACATACAATATTTTTTTAGCACAAATGCACATAGCACATGATATACATGTTGAATTTTATAACAATAGAGATGTATTTAACTTCAGATAAGTTTTGATTTCAGATAGCTTTTAACCATATTAAATACTTCACAACCTGTTTTTAGACCAGCATTTTGAAAGATGCAAAATCTTTGTCTTATTTGTGACTGTAAACCTTTGAATGTGTAACTAAAATTTGTTGTTAATGACCGGAGGAATTATAGTGAAAATTGAAATGTCTACAAGTAGGCCTAATTGACTAATTGTTATTGACTTGAGGTAGGACAGTAAACTGAATTTCAAAAAAGTATTTGTCAAATGACTCTGAGGAAAATGTTTCCCATATTAAAGTTTGGTATTGAAAAAAACCCATTGTACATACTTTTCCTCTCAAACGTAATATAGAAAGAGGAAAAATTTATATTACTTCCATGTTGATATTTTGAAAACTCATCATATGTTAAGTGCAGATGTCAGATGAGATTTAGGTACGGTGGAAATTCAGATTGAAAGAATGGTGGTGACACTACTAATTATGTTCATTGAGTTGTGTGGTTTCAAAAGAATTTGACAATAAGTGTAGATTTAGGCTAGTAGGGCAGTTGGCTAATAGAGACTGAGGTCATTCTGTTTGGTTGAGGTGAGAAGATGAATGTAAAAGAAAGAACCTCACACATTGGGAAGATAGCGTTGGGACATTTCTAACCACTGCATGCTGTCTTTCCAAGAGAAGGGTATACATATACATTGCAAGGCTTTTATAACAAACACCGCTATTCCGAACATTTGGCTATACCCAACATCATCTTTGACTCCCAATGTTTGTGTACAGTACATACCGAATATGATTCTTTAATTCACCATAACGAACAACCACTATAACAGATATCTGTGCATCCCGCCATGTTCGTTATAGGGAGTTTCCACTGTACATGTAATTATTTTACCTTAACCCTAACCCACCACCAACCATGATTTTTCAAGTGTAGTATACCACAATATACCACTGGGCTTGTGTGGTTTATGATCCCGTCAGGGGTCTCCCTGTGGATACTGTGGTAATGTGTGGTAAGCAGCTCTTGTCTTGGAGGGTAGGTGCAGAGGGTTAGGTTTCAAATGTAATTGTCTCATAATTCACTTCTTCATCTTAGTTTAATACATAAGCTGGTGTGTACCATTGATTGATCCATGTCCATTTTCTTTTATAATGCATGATGGCCTATTATAAATCCCAACTCTGGTCACACTGCTGTTGTTCACTGTAGCAAATTATAAAAAAATAAATATCATATCGCATTTCCTTCTTTTCAAACAGTCGGAGGTGACAAAACTTCGCGAGGAGGTGGCCCAGCTAAAGCAACTCCTGTTGGCTCACAATGATTGCCCCGTCACCATCATGCAACGCCAGACCCATGGTAACTTACTTGCAGGTATCACAGCATCAAGTACCATGTCAAGTTAATTTGACAAGTATCTCGTATGCTGGACTTAATTCCGTTCAATGTTTATGCAAAATTGTAATTTCCCCAATGGAAAGACGCTGTTGCTTTATTTGCCTGATTTGAGGGTTGGTTCTTGGGGAACAAGGTTTTAGCCAAAGAAGTGTCTTGCTTGCTGTGTTGGGAACAATATTTTATCTCCAAAATGTTCAATGTAAAGGTATTTCAAAATGGTGTTCAAAGCCAGATTGGTTGTCTTCTTGGCTAGATACCTGTAGGCATGTGCGGTAGTTAATTCAGTCCGTAGCCAAGTTTTAAATGTACTATCATACTTTGGAAGCGTACCAAAACAAATCTTCACAGATTCACCTGTAACTTAAAGGGTATAAAGATGGTGATGGTAGAAACATATCGTTAAATTTTTTCTGCCCGAAATGCTGTATTTATCTGGAAATGAGTAAAACCATTGACCAAAAACAATTTTGATTCAAAAGGTCTGAAAAAGTGGGCATTGTATTGGACTGGGATTTTCACAGATGACTGTTACTGTATCTTTCTTGATTTTTTTGCCCATGAATATGCATTTCTTTGACAGACACCAAAGTATGATACTACCTTTAAGCACTCTCTGAGCGTACCTTTGCCTGCCTCAGCATGGTAGCAACATATTCTGGCATTTGTGTCACACACGCCACAAACCCCTGAAATATTCACATCTTCTTCTGCAGAATACAGTCGAACCTCATTAATACGAGCTCTCTTAAGACGAGATCCCTGTTAAGACGAGCATATCACGCCGGTCCCGACCGAGTTGTGCACGTTTCTATGGGGAAATATTTGCTTAATACGAGCACTGATAGTACGAAAAACCTTTTAATACGAGCGTTTTCGGCTGACCCAGTTGCGTGAAAGTCATTGTAAACAACCCATTTAATACGAGGATTTTTTAATCTGGCTTCTTTTGGAATCGATTTTTGGATTTATTTGTTCAGATTAAGAAAACAAATCCCACCACCACCAAGTCTCCGCTGTTTCATGTTACCGAAAGCTGAATTCACCGCAGCGCTAATTCCCACTAATCCCCTCCTGCGGTTTTACCGACGGCTTGCCCAGTGACAAGTGTAAAATAATAAAAACAGACAATGTACGGCGCGTCGTATTTTTATTTTAATTGTGCGTGATCCACATGGGTTTTTTTGGCTGTCATGAAAGTCAAAACACGACCAAGGAAAACGGCGAGGTCTTCCATTTTGTCGATTCGTTTTCGTAAGGAGAAAAACTTCTTAATTTGTTTTCTCTCAAAAATCAAACCAAAGTCCACGCTAATTGCCAGACAATTTTACCTTGCTGATGACGTGTAAAGGGGTCACAACAAATTCTTCAAAGTGTAGCCAACATGTATCCGAACAAAATAATATTCCATGGACGGACCGATACGATCCCACTACGGCCTGACCGATCGGCCAACCGCTGCACGTTCATGTTACAGCTACACGTGGTTCCATTACCATACACGTGATCGGATATGTGGCTAAACTGCTGCAGCATGGGTTTCGTTCATGCAATGCTTCCGCTGATTGGTCACTGTTACGAAGTTCCGAAATAGCGCATATTTTGTGATTGGCTACATGGAGGGTAGGGAAAAAAAGACAGATGTTGGGCTGCAAAAAAAACCCGACATCATAAAAAAATAATCCGTGTCAAAAAAAACCCCACCACGAACGCACTTATTATTTTAAGTTAAAAAAGGCGCCCTCTCGTGTCCATCAAAATATCGCTGGTTCCCTGCGGTGCACATTGCTTCATACTGCACACATTGTTTGGCAACCAACTTGTCTGAACATGCGGTGTTTACGTTCATCGTTGCGTTGTCATCCACTCGCAATTTTCAAGTCGCTCTCTTGTACTGCTGTCATGGTTTTTATTTACATGTACTTGTTTTTTATTATTCTTACATATTGTAATGAAATCCGTTTTACATCCGTGACAATTCAACAAATTGAAATTTACCAAGCAAATTTATTAAGTACAAATTACTTCTAAAATGTAAACACGAACTTGAAACGTAATTATGGGTTACCAAAGGGATAGTGCATGCTGTATGTGCCGTGTACCGCACACACGTGCATTTCGGTTGACTTAATATGGATCCCGCATAATACGAGGCCCCGCTTAATACAAGCATTTTCGGTAGGTCCCAGCGACCTCGTATTAACGAGGTTCGACTGTACAGTGGAATGCCACTATAACAAACACGGCTATACCGAACATCATCCTTGGCTCCCTATTTTTGTGTACGATGCATATTCAATATGGTTCTTTAAATTACTATTAACGACCACTATAACAGCCATGTTTGTTATAGTGGCATTCAGCTGTAGTGTGCTTTTGTCAGAAGTTGTTGTGTCCTGTGGGTAGATAGAAAAATCAACTATTATTGGAGAACATTTCTCAGGAAAAAAAACCAAATGATGTAGTTTAGTTGGCTTGCTGTAAACTGAACTAACCTTACAATACCTTCCCACGTTACAAACACAAACTTGTGTTTTAATATTGACCATGCGCTTTTATCTGAAAGCGAGAATATGATTCATGTATTTTTCGTGATGTTGAATATGAGTTGAAATGCTGCTTGTATGTGAATATCTGATCTTACGGAGTCTAGGCTCGATTTCACTGAACTCATCGTAACTTACTATCAACCGTAGGAGTTATGATGCATTGCAGCCCTATGTAGGATATGATGGGTTATCCTTCATAACTCAAGTTACAATCGATCGTAGGGCTTTGTGAAATCAACCCCAGGGCTCATTTCAATGGGAGACTTTGGAGAATCGGTCTTGAGTCAACAGCGCCTGCGAAATTGTAAGCATGCGCGCATTGTTTTTATGCTAAGCAGGATATCTCAAGTTCTCCTTAGAATGGAGGAGTTTCTCATATTTTACCTTCGTATTTCATGTTGATTTTCTTTTTCTTTCTTTGTTTTTGGTCAACATCCACAGTGGACATAACGAAGGTTCCATCAGGTAGTGGTGATGCTCCAGGGTCGGAATTGGAGATTGAAGAGGTCAAGCTACTTTCCAGGTGACCTGGTCACCGTGCCAACCCTCATGAATAATTCATTCAGTTTCTTTTGTTTTGTAACTGCCGGGTCCCTCATTGGCTGAGACTCAAGGCATATTGCATGAATGCAATTTGCATAATAACCATCAAAACAACTACATGTACCACCAATGGGCAGACCAGGATTTACAACTTGTTGGTCATACATTGATGTCATGGTCATCAAACATGTACAGTATTTAAATGAAATTATATGAAGAGCATGACTTTTGAAAACAGTGATTCTCTGCATAATCATATCTTTATTTTGTAATATTTGAGAAAAAATTAAATAATAATGAAAATAGCACATACTGTATAATTCACAAATATTATTATAAGCATTGGAGCTTATGTTGAGGATTTTGCATTGTAGTCATTTTCATGGAGGAATTTCAATTGGAATAAAGTGTTTCGGGTTTTTAAATTGAAAAGTCAAATGAAATATAAATGTTATATTCTTACATTTAAAAAATTGTGTTTTTGTGGATTTGCCGATGAAATGGAGGTTTTAATAAGTGAACAGGATTCGCAGATCCAAATTGTCAGATGAGGGCGCCCTTACTAGGTCTGCTCCCCTTGTGGAACTGTGCACTGTCGGTTAGTATTGCTGCAGTGACATTCATGTGGGAAGTTCTGTGGAGACGAAAAAATGGGGAAGGTTCTTGCCGTCATATAAAGGTGATTGAAAATGAATGTAAATTAATCATTGTTTGATTGTATTGCACAGTTATCTCACTGATAGAACTCATAACGTTACCACCCCTCTTGTATTATGCCAAACTTGTGATTGGGTGATTAGGAATTTTACAAATGGAATGAGAAATGTTGCTTGGTTTTAATTGTGCGGTTGAATAACTCATTGGAAAGGTTAAAATGTGACTTTGACATTCAAAAGAAATTACCAAGTCTTCTTGAAATAATTTTTTGTGGGGCACTTAAATTATATTTACCGGTAGTTGGTTATTTCCTGAATCTGACAATGTATAGTGACAAAAAGTATGTAAATTTTGAACAATTATGACTCAACTTCTTGATTACATAACACATTGCAAACTAATTCTTTGAAAATGCTTGGAGTTGTGTTGGTCTGATGTGTTTCGATCCTAGCAGGATCTTTCTCAAAGGCCCTGAGAAAGCCTTTGAGAAAGATCCTGCTAGGATGGAAACGCGTCAGGCCCTCCTAACTCCAAGCATTTAGTAAATTTCAGGTCATATTATGGCTGATGAGCAGTTTGCAGTAGTTTATTACTTGTATTGACTAGTCCTTTTAGTTAATCTAGCTGTGTGGCCATTGCAAGACTTATGCTGCAACGTCCTCAGGCAAAGCTTGCCCTGCTTATAAAAACCATCAACTGTTTCATGCTTGGGGACAATTCCTTGTGGGATACCAGGACCAAAGTGTCTTCCACTAAATACATCAAAGGAAAATTGAAATTCACAAGAGATATTGCAAGCTGTTCTTTCAATACACCATCAGGCTAACGTTTGTTTGTTACTGTGTGCATGTTGATATCCATGCTGTTTTAACAAGACATGTCTTATAATCAGTACTCATTAACCAGTTGTACTGGTTCATTTCTATTGTATGTAGACTCATTGATTAATCCTGAACATTTTTGTAACATAATATCTTTTTATAACAACAAAATTAAAAAGGGTGTAGCATTGAAATGCCAAAGTTATAAATCTCTTATAAATAAATATTTTCTTTTCTTTTGGGGGTTTTGGTTTTGGGGCTAATGAATGAAAATTTAACTTTGAAATATCTTTGTTGCTTTTTTGGAGGTTTTCTTGCACTTTATTTTTGTTGACTTTCTGTCTTTGGTGTTGCAAATCCTAATCCCCCTTTTAATTCTGTTGAAGTGGTTGTACTGTCAAGTGTTGTGTCCTCAAGAACTGTTTGATTCTTAAATATGGAATATTGGCAATGAGAGCATATGACATTCTCACAATGATAAACCAGAACAATTGAAAGGTTACCAAAGTAACATAATTTCAATGATGTTTATGTTTAGGTAATATCATACTTTGGTAGGAAACCAAAACAGAACTGTTCACAGATTTACATATAACTTACAGGGTATAAAAATGGTGATGGTAGAAACATACTGTTAAAAGTTTCCGCCTGAAATGCTGTGTTTATTCATAAATGAGTAATACAACAAAAATGAAAACATTTTTGATCTCCAAGATCAAAACCTCACAATTCCTTTTACCTTACAGTTTCGCGTAACAAGTGCATTGGTTTTCAATTTTTTAATATTTTTTTTTACTGTTTCCAATGATCAATTGAGAATTTCATGACAAATCAAATTATGAACAAGCTGCAGCTGTTCTATCAACTTTACCTAAGTATGATACTACCTGTAATGTGTTAACAACATTTCAATTGATAATGTGAACATTCTATACATATAATGTGTAACTCAATATGTGGGACCTCGAATTCATGTTTGTAAGGGCCTTACTCAACAAGGTTTGTTTTTTAAGGATCCCTCGTGCATTATCTATTGTGGAAGAGGTTCTTGTTGTATTATGTATAATTTCATGTGGAATTTTCAAATTGCCATGAGATGTCAGAATTGACCATGAATTGAGTTTCAAACTTCCATTATTAAAATGAATTGAATTTGTAGGAAGAATGCAGTACCCTTAGGTCGGCCTTTTTAACTCCCTCTTACGAGATCTTTATTTATTTTGGGTTCCCCTATGTATGCTTAAGGTAAGGGCTGCTGGGTTATTGAAATTAATCTAAAGCATGTGTATCTGTGTTTCAATTTATATTTTTCATCCAAATGGTTTAAGTTTTTTTATTGTGTATATACCACATTCAGTTTCTCTTTGGATAAAAAACTGTTATTTTTATTTTAAGTTTTGTCGTTATTGTTATATGCTGTAATATTATAGTCCTGCATTTTTTCACATTTTAATATTTTATACTGAGGTGATAGCAAGGCAGTAGATTGATGTTCATAATGCATTTTCAGCATGTCATCTCCCTAGTAATTCATTTAGGTATTATGTAATTTATTTCAGAAATTATATTATTTCATTGTGTTGCATTTTCTTTTTTTTTCAGTTTATGTTTTTAATTGGTACCGCTTTTCATACTTCAAGTATAAAAAGCGACCTGTTGTAGAAATTTAGAATACATGATTATACATATTTTGTGAACATACAAATTGAATGTAGAATTAACAATTATGTCAAGATAATGACATTGAACACTAATCATGGCATTTGTTGTGTTTCTTTATTTCAAATCCTGTTTTGTATTCACAATTTACCCCATGTATACTCTTCTGCAACTAATAAATTTCTTATTGCTTCATCATCATATGTGAATGTGGTATCATTGAAAAAAGCTGTTACCATCGAGATAGGAATAATAAGAAACGTGTATGACCAGTTTACAATGACACATATCATTAATACAGATGTACCGTATGCAGATTTAGTCACTTCAACATAACATACTTTTGTTATTTTTTATAATAGACCAATTGTGCTGACCAATGTTCACATGCCATCACATAAAAGTGGGTATTTTCCACCTCATTTGGCACAGAGCAGCAGTGGAAATGTGCAAAGAAGAATGCTGATGATATAATAGTCTTCTTTGCTCATTTCCACTGCTGTTCTGCATCAAATGAGATGACAAGTATCCATTGTACATCACGTGATGGCATGTCATACATTGGTCGCGCAATTGGTCTATTGTATCTACATCCAGAAACTGTATTACTCCTTATGAACGATTTTGACATAACCGGTGCTATGTACAACCTATCATCTCAAAATTGCAAATAAAGGAGTATATATAGGGCTCCAGTTACTGGAGATGTTCTGGCCGCCAATCAAAACTTGTATTATGGTGGGAGGGGATCAAATAGGGGTTTGTCATAAACTCCTGGGGCCAATTTCAAAGAGCTGCTTAGCACAAAAAAATTGCTAAGCATGACCTTTCTACCTTGATAAAAACAGGATTAACGACCAAATTTCCATGTGTTGTGTATCACTTGCAATTGTTCTTTGGCTGTTGTTCGCTGACCATGAATATCAAATCAAATTTTCAATGGTGGTTTTGTTTTATTGGGCAAGCCATTTTTGTGCTAAGCAATTTTTTGTGTTAAGCATCTCTATGAAATTGGCCCCTGGTCATCTTTCCCCACTACAATCAGTATTCAAGTGAAAGTTGGTATTTGATTGTGATGGCCCACCAATATGACTGCTTAAAAGTAGGAGGTATGGTTGAGTGTATCTAAGACAAATTGGACCAGGGCCCAATTTCATGGAGCTGTTAAGCACACAAAATTGCTTTATAGCACAAAATGTCATGCCCAATAAAACAAACCACCATTAAATATTCCATTTGATATTCATGGTCAGCAAACAGCAGCCAAAGAACAATCACAAGTGATACACAGCAAAAGGAAATTTGGTTGTTAATCCTGTTTTTATTGAGACTGAAATTTCATGTTTACCAACTACATTTTGTGCTAAGCTGGGCCGTGAAATTGGCCTCAGGCTATACCAGACGTAATGTTAATAGTTTTCTTGCAAACAGGTCTTCCTAACTGCTCTGTTTTTCTCTCCCCTTACCATGCCCTGTGTTGGGCAATATTTAAGAAACAATAGACAATGATATACTATCTTCACAGCAAGATATTATCTAAAACAAATCATTTATTGGTGTTAAAACATACATTGGTTAAATGGAATCAAACAAATAACTAAATAATTACTCTTCAAGTTGATAAACCAATAAGGATTATATACAGCTACAGAAAATACAATATTTGTAAAACTGAAACATAATGAGTAACTCTGAACATGAAAAAAACAAAAGCTTCTGAATACGTGATTCTAGAGTGTTAAATAAGATTGATTGAATAAAAATCTACAAATCAAAATATAGGAACAAAAAAAGTAAAATGTGTTAAAATTCTATGGTATCCATTAATTCTAGTTATCCCAAATTGCATTAAATGGAAAATTAACATACACTGTCCCCCATTCATGCCAGAACTGGCCAAAAGTACATGGTTTACTACGGTTGTTATTATTACTTTTAGCAAGTAGTAGGCCCTGGAATTTCATCTTGGAAGAAGCAAGCAATATTGAATTGTACAACACTTTCAGTGGGAAAACCGAATTGCCCGAGTAAAATAATTTCATGGAGGTACATTATGGCCACCAGGGCAATGAAGAACTTCCAGAACACAAAGTTAATATCAATCTTTTAATACACAAATTAATAATGATCCATTTTTTAAAAGGCACAAGAATGCAGAATTCTGCTTTAATTATCCCCCAAACCATTAAACTTTTTGGTTAATATCCTTGTTTCCAAAAGCCATGGTATCAAATGAAAGAAACAAAAATTGCCAATTTCTTTTGAGATTCTACGGTCTAGATGATGATGATGGCTTAAATGAAGACAAAACATGGCTTCCACTCAGCGTATAGTCCGTGGTAAAGTTTATGGATGTTATTTTCCTAATGTTGGTAATCTGTGTACATTATTTCATACCTGGAAGTGATCAATTAAAAAAACAAAAACACCAAAACTAAATTCTTTTTTAGAATTCTCCCATCTTTTCTAAATATACACACACAAAAAAACACCCCGACAGCTACAATATGAGTGAACGATTATAAAGGATTAAAATGTAACAACGCTCTACTGCATACCATTCAAACATAATATTTGTCTAACACTGCTCCAATTGGCTATTCAACAGAATATTCAATATACATGATAAAGTTGACTTTACCACTCCAAAATAATACCGCAAAAAACTATAATTAATTTGGTTATCCCTCAAATTCATAATAACAGTACTCTAGTTCCTTGCAAACAGAGTTAAAATGGTAACTATGCAATTTTCCCACATTCTTCAACTGACAATAGGTATTAAACATACTAAATATAAAGATTCATCGCATTTGCGTTTTTGCATACAAAATAGACCTTTTTTTCTGTATTTTCTTCCATAGATTGGGACTAAAGGGAAAATCTCACCCATAGAATAAGTGCATGGCTATACAAAAGATTAACAAACCATTAAGCTGGCATTTAATTACAATGTATTAAAAAACATACTACACTTCATAATATGAAACCATTTCATTGCTATGAAAGATCTACACGCTAAATCAGAGTATGTACATATAAGACAATGTGAAAACCACAACAGAAATTAGTATTGTTACATTTTTTTTTCAATCGATCTCTGTGACTGCCGGACCCCCCCCCCCCTAAAAAAGCAGGCTATTAATTTATACATTAGCTGTTTGTCCTCTTTCTATTTTACAGACATTTGCAATTTGGGATTCAGGTTGTTGAATTTTCAGGAAGCTGTAAAAAGCAGTTTCTTTTAACATGTTTTACACACAATGTGTTAGATTTACCTTTTGATTCATTAATTGGTACAAAAAATAAATTCACTAACAATTCACTCACTCTTGTTATTATTTCAAGGTTGTGTTAGGTTTGATTCTTCAGGACTTTCACATACTGAAGTGCTGAATCTGTGAATTTTGCCCAATTTTGGAACCCGAATTTTAAGCCATAATGTTCTTTACGTGTATGACACTGATAAAAATACACATCCACATTGTTGAGGGAGTATTACTGAACAGGTTTTTCACTGTATTTTGCCAGACAGTCAACGTCATGCATATGACATCATAACGTCATGCATATGACATCATAACGTCATGCATATGACATCATAACATCATGCATATGACATCATAACGTCATGCATATGACATCATAACATCATGCATATGACATCTTACCATCATGCATATGACATCACTGAGGTCAAAAGATCAGTGATTGGCTGAGAATTCTGAGTGGCACAATATTAAACCTGTGCACTCATTGTCCAAAAATTTGGCCAAAACTTGAACAGTGCATCTGTAACTTATTCCTGACGGTCTTACTCTGGTTACAAAATTCGCTTCTTCATCAAAAACCTGAAAACTTTAGGAATATACAATGGAATGGTTACAAATCCTAGGTTACAATGGTCATCCCCTTCCGCTTAGAAAAAACAAAATAATTCTATATGTTCCACACAATAAACAAGTGATTTTCTTTGGTTCAGTTATTTAAAAATCTTTACAAGAAAATCAAAGAAAATCATCAGTGCATAAAATCACACATTGAAACCAAAAATAATCCAGAAAATAAAATAGCGACACTGATTATCTTAAAAACAAAAAATACAACACAGTACTGCATGATACATTTTTTTCTTTACCACAACCACGTATTTCCAACTTGTGAAATCCCTCTACAACTTTGGTTGCAATTAATAAAATGATTATATAAATGCATTCTTGAGCATGTTCTGCTTGCGTAATCAGCATGATGTCCATGCGTTCTATTATTTTGTACAATAGAACACATTCTGACTTGATCCATAATTAAAAAAAAAAATAAAGGTATTAATAAAATTTTAAGAAATGAATTGTGTATTATGCAAAAAAAATGAAATTTAAATGTGACAAATTGCAGACAGGATACGATGCCATTGCTTATAAGGTGACTTCATACATACACCTATTTGACTGCTTGGATAATCTTGCTTGTGTGTGATTATAGGATGGCTTCTAATGTAATGACGGTGTACAATAACCAAGTGGGCCTCTTGAATCGTCGACCTGTGGTCAATTTCACGAAGCAGTCCGATCAATCATAACTCGAGTTACAAACGATAACCCATCGTATCCTACGTAGGGGCTGCAATGCATCATCAGTCCTACAATTGATAGTAAGTGACCAAGAGTTTGGTGAAATTGACCTCAGGCCCAATTGACTGGTAATCTATTTGCTTTACCCATTCTGGGTTAGTTATTTTAGAAGTGATCGACCAGGATGGACACGCTGTTGGCGTTGACTTGGCACTTGCTCTCATCATTACCAGGAATCACCATGTTCTCCCACCTAGATGGAGCATCTGATTGAAAGAAGAAATCGGAAAAAAATGAATCAATAAAATGATATGCAGACTATTTTAGTTTCCAGGGACTACTGAGGCTATGAATCTTCAATACCCAGCAGCCAAATTCACAGCACTGCCTAATCACCAATTCTGTGCTATAAACTCATTTAATGCTTACTTAAAATTGCCATTTGTTGACACTGCTAGCTGTATGCTATAAAAAAGGCACGCTAACCAGTAACATTTAGTAAGCGAATATGGCTCATGATGCAAAACCACAGAGAATGTGCAAGGATTCCTAAACTTCTTCCTGAATGTTGATGACCTACAGTAAGACTTTATAAAACCACGCTTTTCGGCTTGAGCTGCACCACTTTTTGCCTCCCTTTAAACAGCCCTTTGAATTTGGCCACGCAATCTTGGCCTTGATGCCGCCTTAAAATGTTCAAATAGACATTTGGATACATTCAGATTAGCCAAGGGGCTTCTTTTTACATGGAGAAACATGTCCAGCACAGCAGCAATAGGAAATGTAGATTTAAACAGGATCAATCAATCAGTGGGAGCATGCACCGTGGCAGCGCGTTGCCGCATCTACCTTAGAGCAGTACTCCTTCGGTCTTCTGATGGCCATCCCCCAGGCAGCCAAGCATCCCATCCCCATCCCAGCAAAATAACAATCCATCTGATGCAACCACGTGTCATGCGGATGCCCTACTGGGCGAGTCCTACCAGTAGGTTCTCTCAAAGAGAGAATCTGCCTGGCAGGATCACTCACAGGGAATCTAGCCACATGACCGTACAGTCGCATATCATGCAGGTAATAGGTCTCATCTGACTCTCCATGAGTAAACCTCTCGTTAGACACATGGTCAGACCTGCGGTATACCCAAGGATCATCCTCGGAGACCCAGTACAGAAGATATTGAGTCGCCTCCCCAGGCCCCCAGGGAATGGGAAACAGGGATGCAAGGCATATATCAGCACAGACATGCAATGAGCAGACAGTCAAACTTACTTCCTGAGCCTGCGTCGCTGGACTTGAGGTTGAAGGACCATCCGTCAGGCGTCATGGAAGCACAGTGGGGTAGCCGCAGCTCAACAGGCTTCAGGAACTTGAGACCATGAGGCTTGCAGATGACCACAGGACTCAGCAGGGTCTCACCTGCAAAACCAGACACAAGAGAAACATTTCCCTTTTATCAATTCACATTATCATGGTCAACAAATCATGGACATTCTATAACATGACATATGAAGCTCTACTTTCATCTAGAATTGCAATCCAGCAAGTATGTGCCATACACACACTACTGTAGGTATATGTGTGAATATGATGAAACTGTGAATTGCATCAAATTTATTTCGTAAGATTAAAACCAGTCCAGCCCTCAACAAATTCTATGAATATTCTTGGAAAGAAGTTCATTTCCAGATTTCGTATCAAACAAAAAAATCAAATCAAATGCATTCAATAACAACAGATATTCTGAAACTTTGGCATCTCGGTCAAGAATATACCACTTTCTCTTTTTGCTGATCATTTGTCTTTAATAACTCACAAATCTAATCAAAATATGAAAATTGCTCTCCCCTGCCAATCATATGATTATGCAGATTAAAGCTGGGACATATAAAGTTCCTTACTGGCAAAATACTAAGCACCAACAAAAACATGTTGTGTTCAATATTGCACTTGGATCCCACTTGGGTCCCACATTGATCCCACTTAGATCCAACTTGTATCCAACTTGGATATCAAATGGATCCCACTTGGACCGCACATGGGTCTCATTTGGATCCCACTTAAATCTCACTTGGATCCTGCTTGGATCTCACTTGGAACCCACTTGGGTACCACTTGGATCCCACTTGGGTACCACTTTGATCCCACTTGGGTCCAACTTGTATCCAACTTGGATATCAAATGGATCCCACTTGGACCGCACATGGGTCTCATTTGGATCCCACTTAAATCTCACTTGGATCCTGCTTGGATCTCACTTGGATCCCATTTGGACCCCACTTGATTCTTCATATATGCATGTCGTTTGTTTTAAAACAGCATGGAACACTACATTGATTTTTGTTACAGGTGTACAGTATGTATTCCTTCTGTACAGCTGCCAATGATGATTAAGCCTTCATACCGATCATGTGCACATTGGCCAGTTTTGAAATAATGTATTAAAGGCTGTGTCCCAAATCTTTGGCTGCGGCTGCAAATTACACACGTACCTATGGCAGCCAGTGACTGCAGCTGTTTCCATAGACTTGTGTGTTATTTGTGATGGCAGCCAGGCAGCCAGAGATTTGGAACACGGCCTCAGACTATTCTAATGATCTGAAATTTCTATGAGGTAGTCAACAGAAACACTATCTCGGACACAGCTATTACAGCAAAATTACTCATATCACTGTCAGTTGCCTGATGTCAATGAGGCTGGCCAAATATCACACACCATAGACAACATGTATTACAATGTACCACCAAAGCAATTCCATGGACACTAGCCTGCATAAATACTTACTTACAGTAGTTGAAATTAGTAAAGACAGGTTACCAGCTATTTTGGGGTGTCGCCTATTGATTGTGACCGGTACCCTGCTATTTTTTGGTTAATACAAGTAGCTTGAACTCTAGCAAAGATGTCTGAAATCCTGAGCTACAGCTTGAGAGAAATCAACGTGTTACAAACTACAGGCAAACTGTGGTTGTCTCAACCACACAGAAGTGAATGAGGTGCTTCGCCAGTGACATCACAGCTTAGATGAACTAACTACATGTATGGGCAGAATATTACGCTACAGCGGCTATAAGAGTGATGGCATCGTGGCTGAACACACTAATCCACGTCATTGTGCTAGGATTAATTAGCAGAGTGGAAGTTGTAGCAAAGTTATGGCACATGTTTAACTAATAGTTGTCTTGCATGGCAGATATTAGATGAAGTGTTTGAGAAATAAGGACAGTTATTCAAAGGCTCAGTTTGAAAGAGTGAGTCAAGGAAAGGTATGTGAAGAAACTATCATCTATATAAGTGCATCTTTCACTAGGAAGGCGTCATTACTCCAACTTCAGTGCAAATCAACGTTGGGTTTCTATTTCTACGCAAGATGTGTAGTCCACTATACAAAACAGCATAGTGTAAAACACCCACAAAATGCAGCATTATCTAGGTACAGATGTGTGCCACATATACAATTACAGGACAACCAGCTCAAATTGGAAGATTATTAATCATTTTTGGAGACACTATTTTTTGCTGCAACAGTACACAAACACAAACATGGAGCCAACATAAGCTGTAAGTTGCTCCCAAGATTTATATTTTTTAATTGTCTTTTCATCCTACTGCATCTTCAAAGGTGTCACAGATACTTAAACGTTCCACAAGCAAAGTTAAATAATAAGTGTCGTTCCTTTTTTTCTTTCTTTTAATACAAGCATGTATTAATTTGCAATAGTTTAAGCATGACAAGTCCCACACACACACAATACACAATTAGTATCATTGGTTAACCAAGCTGATTATTAAGAAGCAACACAGCAAATTTAATATGGCATTAGGGATGCGGATGGACCCAAGTGCGGATCAAGACCCAACTGGGAATCCTACTCTTGTACCTAAGTAGATGCCTGCCTCTAAACCATGGGGATCTGTTGGAACATGAAGGGGCTCCTCACCTAAAATAAAAAATAAATCACAAAACAACAAACAAAATACTCAAAGTGAGGAGGAGGCAAAAACATTCCAGGCATAAAAACCCCCAGGAAACCCAAATTGGAATGGACACTAATAGCAAGTTGGAAGACATATCTTCAGACAAGGTCCTGTTGAAGGCTAGGTCATCCTGTCACTTTTCAGGATGAGGGGAAACATGAAAGGAACTGATGACTGATTGTTTATTTCACTTTCTTATTTCAGGTAAATGCCAATATGAGGCTCGCTTGCCTGGCATATAATTCGGCTCCATTTCGTGAATCCAATCTGAAATAACGGGTATCAAAATAGAGGCTTTTGGCTGCGATTCGGAAGTAGATTCAAGGTTTGAAAAGGAAAACAGTGCTTCAGCTTCAATTAATAACCACAACCAATACTTTCAGCATATGGACGACAGAGCTGGAGCCTGAGCCCGAGGCTCCTTTTGTAAATCCCCAGAGTTTTCTCTTCTTTAATAGTATATTTCACCCAGGAGAAAACCGCCTTGCCCCAGTAGGAATCAAGTCCCCCGACGATAGTGTATTTACTATACTATCCCAAGGAAATTTAAAGATTTCAGGTCCAAAGCCCCAGGCCTGGCCAGACCTGACTTTTCAGTGGCTGTGCCCGGCTAGTATTACTAAGTTTTCTCTTCCTTTTCGTAGGTTTCACCACAAGGGAAACTGCATGTCATAGTTGGAACTAAGCTCCCTGACGATAGTGTCTTTTCTATAGCAAGGAAATTGAAGTTGAGGTGCTTATGTATACTTTTTAAAATTTGCCTGGAACTGACTGCCTTGCAGGCCTACTTGTGTGACATGGGCTTCAACAATTATGCTTGAAAAATTTGAGATTTGGTGTTGAAATACTGCATATCTGATTTCTCTGTGTGCCATTTAGAGATAAAAACAACAACAGGGGTTTGAGGTGCAAGGAAACCAAACTAAGATTGGTTTATTTTGGGTTAGTCAAGTTCGTGCACATGCAATTATTAGCTTGATTAAACAAAATATACAAATTTGCTTTAAGATGTTAAGGTCAATGATGAGATTGGAAACAAACAAAAGACTAATTCAAGCCAATTACTGGAAGAACCACCCAAATCCAACACAATAATACATGTACTTTTCCTGATTCTGAAATAAAGAGTTTCTGGTAGGATCTAACTCCATGTCCAATTTGAACTACTGTGTTGATGTCATCACATAAGGATAACATAATGTCGAAGGTACATTTCCCTTTCCAACAAGGGACATGGTCAGGAAGGCAGCTTTATGTTCCAAACAGAGCCATGGGTAGGGGGTGGGAAAAGGAGTTTGGATGCAAGCTTTAATGGCTGGCAAATTCTCACTGTGCACTGGTGCACGTTCCGTCACATTGTTAACCCATTTCAGAACATTTCATGTGTCCAGCTTTAGCAGTGACCATATCAGATTATACAGGACTGACAACGTTCTGGGCTAATTAAGTTACACTATTAATAAAATGATTCAGTGACTAGGTTCCATAATGGCATCAGTGCTACCTTGACTAAAGTGCACTCTCCAAAAAAAAATACAAATGAGTATAAAATTCACTCAAGTTTAGCAGCATATGGAAGTTTCTGATTGCCTTTGAAAAAAACCCAAACAACACAGGCGGTTCTATGGGGAATGCAACCTAATTCTTGAGCATTCTAGCATGGACACCACCTTAGCAAACATACAGTATCTTGATACATGTACTTGAGCAAGAGTGAACATTACTTCATCACAATCAACCCCTACACACAAAACCTCAATGAGAGAACATAAACACCCGAGACTAAGAGTCGTGGAGGGGCACTTCTTAGATTAGACAGGGGTGAAAAAGACATCTTTACACAAAGACCATCTATGATTGACTGAAATACAGTCAGGATGATAAGCCTTCCAAATGATTATTATTACATGAAGTAGCGGGTGAACCCTGTTTTGTCATTAGGTATATAATCACAGTCAATCATATCAGATGCCAAGGCCGATGACATGACCCAATCTATCAAGTGTTTCATGACTGGCTTATTGGAAATAGACTTAATACTCTCTAAACAGGGAGTAAAAGTAATTCTCTTTGACAAATAGGTGGGTGGGCACACTATTGCACAAACAGCTAACAATCAATTGGATATAAAGGGGAGTGTGGAGGAGAGAAGTCAAACAAGCAGACATACCTTTGTCTCTGTCCAGAGGGGGCAGCATGTTGGTGTCCCGGCAAACCTTGAAGAAGATCTCCTGCTTGATGCCCTCGGGCAGTGCCCCTTTGGGAATGACGATGCTGACTCCCGTGCTAGTGGAGGACAGGACGCCGCCGTTGCAGTCGAAGAAGCCTCGGGCGGTGTCCAAGACCTCGTGGCCATCGTCGGCATTCAGACTGTCCTCGCTGCGAGAGAGGGAAGGGAAATGAAATGAAGGAACTCAGAGAAATACCAAGCAGCTGAAAATCAACTTTAACATCGCAAAATATAACCAAAAAGGCAAGGAAGGACTCAGACTTCAGGTCCCAGTAGCAGAAGTGGAAGTTGAAGCTTCCAAGCCCCCTTCTCATAACATTTTTCTAGTTTAGACTGGTCAATACTGTGGTTAGTAGCTATGTTTACAGGGAAGAAGAACTAAGATTGAGAGCTACACACTTAGTTTGAATATGGCTTATAGTCAACACCTTACTTTTTACTTTATAATAAGGTTGGTTAGGAGGATATCTGGTTTATTTAGGGTAATATCATCAAATGACATTTTCAGATGCAGTCTAAGCACCTTCACCTTCCTTACCTGATTGGGATTGACCAGAATGATGCTGGATTGTTGTTCTCCTTTTTCCTGCTGGCCCAACCTTTCGGAGCGTACAGGTTTTCCTGGTACTGTCTCCCGGGGGACTTAGGCCTCTTGAAGAATGCCTCCCTGTACTGCTTGTAGGACTGCCGATCATAGGGAGCCTTCTTGGGCTCAGGATCTGGCCTCCTTTCTGGAATGCCGCTGTACTTGTCGGTGTCAGATGTGGCTGAATCTGAGAGGCCGTTGGGGGGCTCGCGGTTTGGAGGCGGTGCATGCACAGGCTCAGAACGAGTGGGCTCGACTGGATGCTCCCATCCACGGGGACTCTCTCGGACTTTGACCTTTTGCAGCTTGGAGAAGGCATCTTGCATCTGCTTCTTGTAGTCATTTGTGGATGGGGGCTCTGAATAGTCCATGCCCCGGACCTGCGCTGATATGGAGGGCGACTCTCGCCCCTGGGGCTGGTCCCAATCTTCAATGTTGTCAATGCGCTGCACATGAGATTCAACAAAGGTGGATTTGATGCTGACCATCTGTGGCTCCGGCTGAGTCATCCTGGGCTTCTCTTCAGGCTTTCTCTCTGGTACTTCCTCCACCTGTTGGTAGGGGGACTCCAACTTCCACTGGGGCACTGCACTTTCCTGGACCTCCTGAGAGTGCTGTGCAATCTCTGGCTCTACGAACCAGGAGGCTGCTGCTGGCTCATCAGAGGATGATAGTCCATTAACTGGGGCAGGGGCTTCCACGGGAGAGTCCAGCCTCCGAGGGGGCTCAAAGCTTAGTGGTTGATCAAAGTCAAGTGAGCTTTCATACCTCTGCGGAGGTTCGTAATTTCGGGAGGGTTCCTGGCGAGGAGGAGGAGGCTCGGCACCTCGCTTGGGGCGCTCTTTGTGCACGGAGGCATAGACGGGCTCAGATACTGCCGGTTTGGGTGGAATAGGGGGTGCTGCGAGCAGCTGTGGCTCTTCCATCAAGTTGGGTGCGTCAAATTCAAGGCCCCACTGAAGGCTGCTCTCTTCACCAAATGTAGTTTCCTTCTTAATACTTGGTGTCACTGAAAAGAGAAAAGAACACAAATTATAGGATTTACAGCATACATTTTCTGTATCTGTGTCTTTCAATACTCGCATGATATTATCAACTTATCATCAAAAGAACTTAAGAGGGAAATACTGATGCTGTACCTGCAGGACTTGTCTCAACAAAGTCATCCACGCCAAAAGTGGTTTCCTTAAGTCCAAATGTTGTCTCCTTGGGAGTCTCTCTGGGCTTAGGCTCAGGTCGACTGGTTGGCGCCGCAGGAGGGAGAGTGGTTGGCCGAGTCATGGCCGGCTTTGCAGCAGGCACAGGCTTTGGTGCTGGGGTCGGGCGTTGGCCTCGCTGTTGGGGAACATCCAGCTGCGGGAGTTTGATGGCACCGGGTGCTGGGGCGGCACGGGATGCTGGGGCGGCTTGGGATGCTGGGGCGGAACTGGGTGCTGGGGCTGAACCGGGTGCTGGGGCGGCACGGATACCAGGCTGCGAGGATAAGAGATTGACCTTCTCTGCTCTCTGTGCTGCCTCAAGCTCCTTTGCTTTCTGTTCCTTCTCTATCATCTCCCGTCTCTTCATGTGCTCTCGGCGAGAAGGGCGCTCAGTCGGCTTCCAGGACCCTTCCAGGCGGTCGGCGTACTTGGTCCTGGAGTCCACGTTGTACTTGTTGGCATTGGTGCTGTCGTCTAAGTCCTCATCCTCATCGATTTCCGAGTGGCGTCCGCGAGATTCTGAGCGGCTCAGGGAGGGGAGACGACCAAGGAGTCCTCTCTCCTTGCTGGAGGGTCTGGGCTCAGAGCGTTGCTTGTCTGCTCTCTTCTTGTGGCGAGGGCGGCTGGGACGAATGACTGGCTTCTCGACTTCTTCATCTGAGGAGTACCCACGCCCAGGAAGAACGACTGCTGAGACAGGCAGCTCCTAATGGAATGCAAACCCCAAAATGTCAAACTCGTCTATCTACAACTCAACTGCATCAACAGAATGATTGCACATTTAACCAATATAAGAATTCAAACAAGAATGAGTTGGACAAAATGAACAGATTCAACATTATACAGTGTGCAAGAAGCTCATTTAAATCATAACGAAAGCTGACAATAACTTATGAAAGGTTAGTGGGACCAAGGACAATATTTCTAATTCTATTTCTAAGGTGGAACCAAAATTCACCTCTTTCTTTTCAAAGGTCTCTTCGGTGAAGTTGAAACTTTCATCTCTGACGGTGTCAGATGGGGACACCGGCTCAAAGTCAGACTCCACGGTGCTGTCGTTGAACATTGACCGAGAGTCGCTGGTCAGCACAGATTCTGCATCGCTCTCGTAGTCCGGGGGGAGGGTCAACTGTCCAATCACGTTCAGCGTAGTGTCTGCGTCTAGATCCTCACCAAGCTGCAAGGTTTTAGGAAAAAAAGTTGGGAAATCTGTTCAAGCTACCAGCATCAATGTGGTAGGTCTACAATTGTGCCATGGAAACTAAAAACAAACAAACATGTGAACAAATTAATAATTACAAATGCTTACTTTTGCTTCGGACACCCATATTTTCCGGTTCTGCTGAACATGAACAGCCTCCTTAATCTGACTGTACCACATGCTGTCAGGGTTGAGTGGAATCATGGCTGCAAGAAATAAGTCAAATTGGTACATTTAAGACAGAATTGTTCATCTTAAAGCCTTTTTTCACCTTAACTCAGCACACATAACCTAGACATAATGTAATGCAGGCCCACATAAGCTGTCCTGCTATTTCAAGAATTTGTCTTAGAAAGATTCTATGAGGGCGTGACGTACCTGTGAAGACGTAAGAGTAGTGCTTCTTCATCTTCTTGGCTGTCTGGTAGTACTTGCGAGAGCCTTTGTTCTCCCTGCCTACACCGATGAACTGGCCACGGATCTCCTTAACGTGAGCCCGGCTCTCAGCATTGAGGAAGATGACAATGGGATAGCACTGGGCGTAGTTCAGTTGCTCCACAGCGTTAGGGGTGATGTCCAGCAAGCAATGCTTGCCCTGAGCAAGGATCAATGAGAATTACGTTCTTGATCAATCAATGGATTCTATGTATATGAAAATACTCCAAGAGCAAAGCCGCTGATCTTGGGAAAAATATGCTTGACCATTGTCAAGTATTAAAGTATTACACTGAAAAGTTTTGTTGAAAAAAAATCCACAGATTCCATGTTGCGATGGGCTAGAGCACATTCTTTGTTGCCAAATTTGTATAACGTACACAGATAATAATTTGGTCTTCATTCTGATAACATACATTGGTGGGGTCTGCAAATATCATAACAGTGGGTTTGGGCTGTTCAGACGGCACACGAGTTAGGCATCATCAGATTGCCCCAACATTCTACCTCTGAGCAACAGAGTGCATCACTGATCTTCAAAGGATGTATAATGAACCAATGTCAAGCTAAGAGTGAGAGAGACAGGAGACACAGTACCTTATCCATGATGTCTTTGATGGCATGTAGCTTGATAGATCCCTGTGGGTTCATGTGAATGGGCTCGCCTGGTTTACTCTCAAATCCATGATTCATGACTACAGGAGACAGGCAGAGAGAGGGAGGGAGAACACAGCAGGTTTAGGGAATACATTTATGACAAGAAAGAAATAACACAAAAAGATTTCATATTCAGCAGAAAGTCTTGCTGTGGCACAATTTGACAAGTACCAGTCGAATCCATTGGAAAAACACATGAGATTCTCACCGGTAACCTGTAACAGTTTGTTCAGTAAAGCTTTGTTGTTGCTCTAGTGCTTTAACAGCATGCAACCTGTGCTGATTTTAAACCACTCTTCTAATACAACCGGCTGCATTTTCAAAATGTGGCATAACTTACGGTTCTTTATGTATAAATAATGAAATATTAACAGCCTTTGAGAAAGATCCTGCTAGGATCGAAATGTCAGGTCCTCCTAACACCAAGCATTTGGTATATTTCATGTCAACATTCTGGTTGATGAAGCAGTTTATTACTTGCACTTATAATTAATGTACTAAAACAAACTATGAGGGTGTTAGAGGTTGTTACTCACGTGGAGATTCAAATTTATCGGGCATTTCATGGAGGAGTCTATCCCTGACCAGATCAGCAACAGCTCCGAAGAGGACAACGGGCCTGGTGAAGCCAACTGTAAGAAGAAGGCAAGATGAAGAGTTCAAATAGAAACCAAACTCTTTAAGAAAGCAACATCTACTGTACTTAATAAGTTATACACAACCAGTTTAATTAATAACTCCCTTTATTTATATACTTTGCTGTATAAATTATATTCAATTGGAGTCCGCCTGTGTTTTTTCTTTTGTAAATTTCATGATTATTTTTTTGGGGAAAAAGATTTTTACAGCTGTTCTGATAAAATTTAAAGCTCATGGTCTAAATACTGTCATTTTATGGCTTGTCAGATGTTTTGGATAAATGGGTCAGTCGGCCATTTTGGAAAAAACAAACGGCCTCCTTCTTCTTTTTTCTCCAAAAAGGCAACATGTTTTTATTTTCAATTGGCCTAATATGCAATACTTGTTGTAGCTATGCCTTTGATTTTAAAGTATATGCTCACTCTTGTGAACTATCAGTCACAATAATTCTGTAAATGATGAAGTTCCAATATTGTTTGCATTCTGCACTTTCCCATGGATCCAGTGGGGGGACCACGGTTCATTGAGCACCACAGGAATGCACACAAGCAAACAGAGTGTGATGTTGTCAGTACAAAGGGCTCTCACATGTATAGGAGGCCCTTGTTGGGAAGTTTCCTTATCAAATATTTGTACACAATTTGTCTGCTGATTTCGCCAAATTACCTTCTCTGAGAATAACACGCTCGTACGCAGGGAATTTCAGCACCCTACCACCTTTGGAGAGAAAACAAAAAAATGAAATTGATTAAAACTGCACGAAAACAATAACTAGGACACATGAAAGTATTTAATACTGATTCACGTATGGAAAATTTAAGGTAAAATTTGGCCAACTGAACAAAAAAGAAAATCTATGGATTGAAACTTTCCTTTGAAACTGATATCAAAGTGTTCCTCATACACTAAGACAATGGAAACTTGCACAGGGCCAGGACTGGAAGCCTAGACCTTCAACGGTTGATTTCACCAAACTCATCGTAACTTACTATCAATCAGAGGATGCATTGCAGCCCTACATAGGATATGATGGGTTATCCTTCGTAGCTTGAGTTACGATCGATCAAAGGGCTTTGTGAAATCACTCTCAGGATACTGTTTAAGCTGCTCTACCATAATGACATTGGAAATTCCACAGGAAATGAACAAATACAAAGTCTGTTGCCAATAAGTAAGGGACTTGGCTTGCTTTGTCTGCCTATAGTGGGATTCTAACCAGACACCGTGGAGTTACAAGAGAAGGCAGAGGATATTACAACTGGCTGGTCATGCCAGGGCCCAGGGTGCAGGATGAAGGGGGGTCAGGGAACTCACCGAAAATGATCTCATCCCAGTGGTCCTTGATCATGGATTTGGATCTCATGCTAGCCCTCATGCCAAGCCGCTTGAACTTAGCCTTACGCCCCTCGTAGTTGGCCGGTTTCAAGGCCATGGCCTCCTCGTTCTGATGGACTAGATTCAGCTGACTCGCTCTGTCAGGGAACACAACAAGTGGACCAAATGATAAAGGTTCAAATTATCACAGACACTATCAAATCTTTTCCACCATGTTTGAGTAGAATGGGCTGAAACAGAAATGTTCACAGATTTATATGTGTAACTTTCAGGATATGAAGATGGTGCTGATAGAAACATACCGTTAAAATATTTCCAGCTGAAGTGCTGTATTTCTTCAGAAATGAGTAAAACAAATACTGAAAACTGTTTTGATCTCGGGGTAAGATCAAAACCATTCCTTATGTTTTACAAGAACAATTTAGTCGGTTTTTCGTTATTTTTTCATGACTCAGATGTTCGATTGAGCTCACATTTTCACAGGTGTGTTATTTCATGTACATGCTGGATAAGACAAAGTGCGAGTGCTGTTCGGTGACCTTTACCAATCATGTAATATACCTTTAAGCTCCATCCTACTTTTTCTGCCCTATCTTGCCAGTGATTTTGTCTGACATGTGCTTTATAAAGCCAACATGGGAAAAATGCTGAATTTGTGTAGAATACAAAAAAAAATGTTTGCCAATCCTAAACATGGGCTTCAAATTATTTTTTTGAACTTTACATTCCCCCCTAGGTTTTGACCATAATTTGACAGAATTTTTTTATCCTACAAAAAAAAATGGAAAATGGTAAAAAAGGAAACGAAAAATGGGAGAGAATCTGTTGAATACCTGTTTTCATTTGGAATGATGCCTCTTTCCAAGGCGACGTTAGAGCGGTCCAGTCGTAAGACATACCAGTGGCCCATGACACCTTCAGGCATGGTATCCAGCACGCGGAAGACATATCCCTTGGTGAAGCTCATCTCTTCAGTGGTGGGTGCAGTGTAGTTGAAGTGGGCACGGATATAGAATCTATCTCCGATGCCACCATGCAGAACTGCCTGAAAGGCTACCAAGTCAAGACACGGCAAGTCAATCAATTAAAGCCCTTCACAATACATACAGTGTACGAGACCGAGAGAGGGCGCTACAGGGACTGGAGGGTACTATTCTTGATGAGCTAACATTATGCACACATACATTCAGGTAATGCCAACCATTTCCAAGAACCTTGCAGCACTTACAAACTTATACTGAAAAAAAAAAATCAGTTTGAGAAAATTATCCACATAGATTCCAAAAATCAACAATAAGATGCAGTTGACTTAAAAGGTACTATCATACTTTGGTAGCATACCGAAACATAAATCTTCACAGATTAACCTATAACTTTATAAAGATGGTAGAAACAAATATGTGCTGTTAAAATTTGTTCTGCCTGAAATGCCGTATTTATCCACATAAGAGTAAAAACCAGTGACCAAAAACAATTTTGACCTTTTAAAGATAAAAAATAACGGTGAAAAGATTTCAAAAATACTGTGGGCGTTTTTCACTGTTTCCTAAAAAAATGGCCACCATATGAGACTGAAAAATGAATCAAGAATGTTACCGTATCTTCCTCAATATTTTTTGCCCATGAATCTCATTTCTTTGACAAAAAACCAAAGTATGATATTACTGTTAACAACATTCTATTGAAAGATATTTTGAAGTGGCATAGTGTGACTTGCATTTGACTACAATTACCCAAGATATATCAGATAATTGCCAGATCGCAACGACTAAACATCTACATCCTAAAATGCATTGTATCTTGGCAGTTCCTGAGCAATATCAACATGACAACTATGATGAACAAGAATAAAAACCACCCTTGCCACACCCCCAAAACATAAAATGGTTTCTGCCGAGGGCAAGTTATAGGCATACTACAGTTAAGATCGATCCACTGTGGTGGAGGGATTGTACCTGAGCTTTCTCGAAGCACAAGATGTACATCGTCGTTGATGCCGAGCAGTAAGAGAATTACTTCTTCCTTGGTCTTACCAAGAAGGTTGATTCCATTAATCTAATGGGGGTGGTGGAAAAAACAAATGTTAACGAGAAAGCTAGAAGCTTCCCCGTGCCAATCCAAATCACACAGCATAAAGGCAAGGGTTGCAAAGTAATTGAATCATATTGAACGTGTTCTCTTAGAAAATACAAGTGGCCCTCCCTTAAAACTTAACAAATCTGATCTAAAGCATAAACTTAAAGCCATGCATATTAAACAAGAAAGAAATAATAATTTGAAATAAAAAAAAGAAAGAAAATAAGAAATATATGAACAAAATTTGTTTTCCAATTTGAGGCCTGAATGACAATTGTGTTTCCTTGTCGGGTGAATACTTAGCATCACTTAAAACCAAGTGTTATATTTAGAAAGAAAAAAACAAACAAACAAAATAAATAGAACAACTTGAATATTTATGTTTGTATACAAAACAAAAAATAAAAATTTCAACTTACATCCACAATGCGATCACCGACTCTTATCCTGTCGCCACGGGGACCGGTTGCCACGGAAGCATTGCTGTTAGGCTGGATGCGACCAATATAAACCCCCGAATCATTCCCTCCAATCACCTGTAAGCCAACGCTTCGGCCCTTCTTGAACGAAATCAAACGTTCCTCCCCTTCCACAACCTCGTCCGTTATGCTGTACAGAAAAACAAAAACATGACATTTCCACAGCATGAAATTACCATAGTAACCTAACGTTCTTCTATTTGGGATGTTACCGCATCGGGAGACCAAAAAGCTCACTAGCATGAAATTTGTCACTTTCTTCTCCAAAATCCTTGAATTTGTCTTTTTGTTTTGGCAATTGAACCAAATACTTTCTTTGGATTTTTCACTTTTTATTTCTGACTGCTTTCTGCACACACTTTCCGTGATCAAGCAGTTTCAAAGTTAAAATAAGAAGAGAAAATTTCATGCTGGTGAAAATCTCATGTTTTACAATCTCTGTTCTTGCTGTCACTCTGAGCAACAAGCAGCAAAAGGACACTAATGCATCGCTCTTTGATATGCAATGGGTGAACAAATGAAATGATATAACTATCTGAATGGTCCCAGTTTTTAAATTGTTGACAAATAAATAAATTATTCCAAAGTAGCAGCCATGACACATTGATCTCTGACACTGTTCAACAGACTGATAATATTTTTTCCCATACTACATTTTTTCTTGTCCCTACATTTTCACTTTTTTTTTACTTCCTAAAAATGTCAATATTTTGTGCATCCAAAGTTAGCCATATTCTCAATATCATTTATTCTATTTCATTACCCCAACCAAATTAAAGCAATTTTTTTTTTAAAGCTATCACTCACTTCTTTTTGCACTATTTGTTTGCGATTTGTTTGAGCAGTTTATTTTGTTACAAACAACCAAATCATTAGGAAGACAAAAATAAAACAAATACATGCAAAAGCACTGAAATATGTTTGGTTTTCTCTGATGTAATCCAAAATGGTCAGAGTTACTATTTAAACAAAATACCGCAAAGTTTCAAAAGTGCAGAAATCTAATCATGGTCAAAATAATGATATTAAAATGAATAAATCAATGAGATAGAGGCCTACATTGTTAGTGTGCATTTCGTAGGTGCTGTCTACTTTCGAGAAGCACAAATATGTATACAAAACGAAAAATTTGACGGATTTGTATACTGATGACCTCCATAGTTAAATGTTAATCAAAACATGCCTCGAAATACTCTACAAAACCAAACCAAATAGAAATAATAGACCGATTGCGCTACCAATGTCTACATGAAATCACATGACTTTTATAAGTATATTTTCCACCTCATTTGGCACAGAGCAGCTGTGGAAATGTGAAAAGAAGAATGTGGACGATATAATAGTCTTCTTTGCTAGTTTCCACCACTGCTCTGTGCCAAATGAGATGGACAAATACCCACTATAAGTCACATGAAGGCATGTAAACATTGGTCGTGGAATCGGTGTATTCAGGAGGTTGACCACACGCATAAAAGGACAGTTTCAAAGTCTGTCAAATCTAGACTTGTTTGTTTGTTTGTTTGAATAATCCATTGATTATCATTTATTAGGATAAATTACACAAATCTTCTGAGATTGAGGCAAAAGCTAGCGTCTAATGAGTACAATTCAATTCAGCTGTAAGTTGATTGGAAGATATAATTAGTCATAACGGCACAAGTTTAAAAATACTCATAACATCTACATTACAATTCCTGCTACCTGAATGCTATTGCCTATGCTTTTACGAATAGCGTGAAACATGTACATAACACCAATATACATGTACTATGTACTTTTAAAACTGTGACCTTCTCACCAAATTTGAACTCCGGGAAATACAAGATTACGAGAAGCAAATATCTTGGAAAATTTGCAGGTGCACCAAATACAGTGACTTCGGAAAACACAATATTCTGTTTCTGCCTATTCGTAAAAAACAAAACCCACTAATAATGTAATGACAGATGCCAAAAAATAATAGTACCAATATTAATAAAGACCAATATTCATCATTTACATACGTACACATACATGTACTATTAATTATATACAGAATTAACCTCTTTAAAAGGTTATCAGAATTAGAGAATGTTTTCAAAAAGGTTAAATAGGATTTAATTCAAGGAAATCTTCAGTACTGAAAACAAATTATCGATCATTTCAAAATTTCAATGGTTTGAAAAAAAAAAAACTCACACTTTTGGTATATTGTTGTTGCAATCAAAAATATATGGTATGGTTGTGTATTGTTATTGTCAACACGCACCGCTCAATTTGTTAATAAAAACACAAACTATATTCTATGGTGAAAAAGAAACCCAAAATAAGTTCAAAGTATTAGAAATGTTCTGCTATCAAAAAGACCAAATGTCTAATTGTTGTTTTCCTATAAAAAAAAATAGGATTTCTTCTTTTATAAATTGGCAATCAAAGAAATTCATGAGTTTGATATTAATTACAGCTTGGCTTTCCCACTAATATTAATATGCAAATCCTAATATACAAATTAAAGACTAGAATTTTGCAGATCCCCTAATAATAAAAAACAAAACGATAAGAAAACAGAAAATGTTCTCTTTTCAAATGACCTGTATGGGGGCACACACTTTCAGGTTCCTATATTCATCCAATCAAGAGCCACAATTATAAACAATTTAAGCCACATGTACAAAGCAATTTCTTCCTTGAAAAGAACAAAATAAAACAAAACACCTCTTTGGCTTGAAGTACGTCCCTAGACTACGTATCAAAAGAAAAAATCCCTAACATTAATTTCCTTTTTAATTCTAATTATTTTTCTTGAAGTACGATTATAAATGAAACAAATGAAAAGAAATTAACCTACAGACTACTTGTGTATTTTTTTACAACACACTCACCAATAAATTGCATGTTTAATCAGTCACCTGTCATTCCTCATGTCTTACCTCCAACATCAGACTTTAATTACTTAACAAATGACCTAATTATCAAATTTCAAATAAACTTGGAATACTGGCATTTGTACAGATTAAGGACAGAGGTTTTGTAATTTAATCTCACAATGTGAACTAATGAAACAACACAATTTCTCCTTACAAAACTCACATACAGTAACTGATAGCGGTGCAATGTGCTAAGTGCAAAGTGGTATTTGTTTTTACTTGATTGCTAGTTGTTTGCACTAAGTCATGCACAACATTGCCTACAGAAACAAATATGATTTTTTTTTGTCAGGATCTAAACATTTCATTGTCGATACATTCAAATGAAAAAAAAAAAATCATCAAATTTAAGTGTTGTCAGATCAAAAGAAATTAAAACTTGGTTCAAAGTTTGTCATGATGAGCATTGAGCAACCATCACTTTGGAGTTTTTGAACCATTTCAAAAAACATTTGTAATATTTTGAACTAAAAAAAAGACAACTTAAAAAATGTCAAATTTCACCAATTGGAAACGCCTATCATTCGATTATTTCAAACAATATTTTTTCCTCAATGATTGATTTGCATATTTTGCATGGTGTTACGGCCCACTGCATATCTAATCAGTATATTCTTCATTAGCTACAAAATGGTTATATGCATTGAGTATACAGTGGTTAACAGATTGTGTATGCATCTTGTATTAGACTGAATTAAATTGCTAGTCCTATAATACTACATATACAGTGTCTGCATGCTACTCCATGTTATATTCCATGTTAAAAGCACACATATGATGCAGATACACACTGAAGAGTTATGTAAACTGTCTAGTATTCTAAACTAAAACACCTCCATCAGGAACAAAAATTACTTCATAAAAATGATCATCCATGTCTGCAGTCCAACTCATACATATAGTCTCCATGGGGGCAGGTGAATGAAAGCCTCAGAACAGCACCACTTGACTACTATTGTTCTAATGTGAGTGCAGCTTTTTAAGCCAGGTACTCCGTGCATGATGTCACTGGTGGAGCAGACTCTCTGTGAAGCTAGTGTACATGTATGTACTCAGAAACAAGTATTCCTAGTGTTTGCGTGCCTTACATATGCAATGATAAATAAGTTTCACACGAAGGATGTAGTCCAATGTCCTTCATGATCACGCAGATTGTTGTTAGTGTACTGCTGTCGGTATCTCAACACACTGTTCAAACGAGTCTTACAAGGAATACGTGGTACTGGTGCAATTTGGGCCTTCTTAATTGGGAACTAACACAGCAGGGGTCCTGGATTGTGACGTCATGCACAGAGTGCCTGGCTTATAGCCCCACTCTTCTAAGGTCCACAGTGTAGCTGAGTGTATTGCTTCAGAGTCCAATCCCAAGCTCAGTCCGACCTCATTCCAGTAGCAGAAATTGAAGGCACCACACTGACAGAGATGACTTTTGCCTGTCTTTAGAACGTTCATCAGGATATAACCCTGAAGGAACTTAAAAGTCTTTTCCAGGTCACCAGTGAGAGTACATCTATCATCTTACTTGTTGGGAAAAATGAATCCTACGCCTAAATGTCTTTGTGTCATGTCCAGGGCTGGTTGCAGGATGCTTTGTGCTGGCTTAAAGTTAAACCAAACACTGAGACTAGCTTCTCGTCCCATGAAAAACGTCCAAAAGACAGGATAATTCATTCACCATGATGACGCCGCCTTCCTCCTCCAAGTTCCTCTCCGTTCATCATCTACAGTTGACGCAGACCCCTGAGAAGAAGAAGCGACGCAGACTCGGGATGTAGGGGGATGGGACACACTTCACCATCATTTACCAGCTGCCTGGTTGGTAGCGTCTGCAAAGTCGGTTAATGAGTGAGTTGCTTTGCCATGCGCTGTTTTGCCGTTTTGATTTCAGGGAGTTTGGTTATTTCTCTACTGGTTTTATCGTCGAACGTGACCTTGATGTGAGCAATGAGTGGAGCCGATGATGAATGCTTGATGCTGACTTTTAAAGAGCCGTGGACAGCCTGCGTCGAGGATGGTTGTGGAGTTAAAGAGGGTGAGATGACGGTAATATGGACTGTTAGTTTCTACACATGAAATGCTTGCGTGTATGTGTCGCATCCTCAAATTTCTACATGCTTCATGTGAATAGCATGATATGAATGACTACTTAAACATGAGGCAATGAGTACGAATGATCTATAGATTGGACAATACAAATTAAGACCCCAATGGTGGTGCACTTGAAAACAAATCTTAGAAATGTTATCAAGAGTAAATAAAATGAGCAAGTCCTAATTTACTGAGTAAAAAATAAATTGGTAAACTGGCAACGATTAACATTTTGGGAATCCCTTCTTAGTCAATCCCTCCAGTCATCAAAAACGAGGGACACAAAAACTGTGAAAATGTTAAAAGGTTTTGAGTAGGTTTGAGGTGCACCAAGCTTGAAATAAACAGAAGAACAAAATACAAATATAAATAATTGTTTTTAATATGAATAATGAGAAGTTGCAGAAACTTGACTCAGCTGCCTTCTACACAATTCATTCTTCTAAAATATTCTTCCAAAGGATGATCAAAATGCGGACATTTAGAAGGAATGATGTTTACAGTGAGTTCTAAAAGAGTGCACAATTATGGACAGACCTGTCCATTTAAAAGAGAATTCTCATTCGCATGCAACAAAGTTGCCTCTTAGAAGTCCACATGCACCGGTATTTCATGTACGGCATTCCTTTACACACGAGTAAATGTAGCACTGCTTATTAAACTGGTACTTACTACATGTACATGCATTTATTGAGTATTAAATAGCACAACTAGGTCATGCTTACACACCTCAACAAGTCGTGCATAAATTTGCATTCATTCAGAACAATTGGTACAATGAGGCACCCAACTACATGCATGGGCCATGTGCATTCACCTGGCAAAATCTGGTACACTGCATATGTATCCAAACAAACCGTACGGCCACAAAAGGCTTTCAAGAAAAGGATTGAGCAAATAAGGTAGGAACTTCCTTGACTAACATCGTTGCAATGTGTGTGTCTGTCAAAATGTGTAACAGTCCAACTGTGTATAAACATGTACGCGTACTGCAGCTGAGAACTTCAAATGCGGTGGATACATGCACTCGTGCAGTTAATATACATGCAGATGGCATGGGATGGTTTGGTTATGACGTGTATGCTTCAATGGATGAGAGTACAGATTGTCAATACACATCAATAAACTGTCTTTTAAATACTGCATACGTGTGCGGTTTTATTGACAAGGCTTGTCATTGTGCTTATCACAAACTCATTCAAGTAAGAAATTGAATATCCAAAACTATTCATTCCAGACTCAAGCAGCCAACACTATGCTATGAATAACACACACATCTATGGCAGCCACTAAGCCAGTGGCTGCAGCCATTTCCATAGACTTGTGTGCTATTTGCAGCCACAGCCAGAGATTAAAAAACCGTGTGACAGTCAGTTGTTTTCTTATGATTTAAATGCTGACAGCTACCCAACTGGGCCCTATGAATACCAACCTTTTTCCATCATGCCACCTATGTCCCCATACACACTACACAGTTTCCATGAACCTAAGCCAAGTTGAGACAGCAAGCCTCCCATAAGGTTACAGCACCTAGGCCTTCATGCATGTCACAGGTCAGAGTTCTAAGTTCAACAATGTCATGACATGGAATTGAGTGAGGAATAGTAGGCACAGCCACATGAGGCCTGGCCATGTTCTGCTTTCCCAATGGCAAACCCAAAGAAATGTTTGCACTAGTGATAAGTGATTCTAGTGATAAGGTTTGTAGTGTTCTTAACTTACCCCATGAACTCCTGTCTGCCTGGACTCGGCGGTCGAGGAGGTGGCATCGAGAAAGTATCTACACATGGTGAAAACAAATGAAGATAAAAACCATGAACCTCTATTCTGTCGTAGTCAAGATGAAGATCCTACAAGGATCAAAATGTCGGGCTCTCTTTTATCTCGAAGAAACAGGTCATTAATGTTGGTGTGCGGTGGCCCTCAGCTAAAGGTTGTCATTTAGAGGTCTTGTTGGATTCATCCTAATTAGTGCCCAGTAAATGCGAGAAAAATTGCCACAACCTGGCTACAATTTTGTAGAAGCAAATGAGAGGAAAAAACCAACAACAAACACTGAAAGAAGAGAAATTGCCAGAGTGCAGGTACATACTTGTCTGTTGCTCCCCTCCTGGTAGAGGTGGTCTTGGGGGTGGGGCGCTGTGAAGCGGATCGTCCTGATCGAAGCTCAGCATCTCATTCTGAGCCCGCTGCAAGGGCGGCAGGTCATCCTGTGGCTGCTGCCTGTAGCCCCCAGACTGCTGCGGCCTCCTGTAACCTCCTTGCTGTTGCTGTTGCTGTTGCTGATGTTGCTGCGGCTGGCCATAGTCTCCTTCGTCTCCCCGTCCGATGGACAGCCGGTCAAGGCGGTCCACACTGCGGGTGGTGTGAGTCGGCGTGGAGAAGGCCGGCATCTGGGGCTCCCGGATGACTTCCAGGTTCAGGGTGTTGCCTGATGTCTGGATGAGGCGCTTGGCATCAGCCAGGCTCAGGGTTTCTACTGGGTAGTTGTTGATCTGCATAAACAGATTTTACCATTCCATAAAACCAACAGAGTGCCTTTCATGATTGCTTGAAAACCATTCACTCTTTGACCCAAGGCATTCATGCCGAGGCACTTCACTGAGTCACTTGAATCCAACATTTTCATCCTTACAGTACAATTGTTGGACTTTTTCAGCTTTGCATACACCAATAAGCAAAACTTCCTATCAGTTGGGTACACAGTAATTGAAAAAATTGGAGATACCATCACCCTTAGGAGCCACAAAAAGCGGAGAGTACAGTGCAACACAGTGAGAAACACGCAGGGATGCAAAGATATTGTCCGTTCTAGTGGTCCTTCATTATAGTTCAGCTGGCTTATACATTGTACACAAAATTTGGGAGCCAAGGATGATGTTTGGTATAGACAAATGTTCATTTTAGTGGCATTCCACTGTTATTCAAATGAGGGCTTTTAAACTCACCTTGACAATAGTATCACCCTTGGTGAGGCCTTGGTTGGCGGCCACACCATATTCACTCATACCCTGGACAAAGAGCTTCCAGCCAAGCTGCATCCCAAAGCCCTCGTTGCGGGACTTGGTCAGGGTGACATTCTCCCGTTGCTGCTGTGCCGACCGGCTACTCTGGGAGTGCGTCAGGGAGAGCTGCGATCCAGACCGGTTGGTAGGGGGCTGGGACAGGGACCGCTGGCCGGGTCCCTGGGGTGTGTAGTAAGACTGATTGGGGGAGTAGCCTGACTGGCCCCCTGGGGTGTTGTGCACACTGGGAGGCTGGCTGTAGACTGGGAGGGTCTGGGACTTGTTGATGGGGGCTTGGACCTGGACCTTGCGCCTGTATTCCTGTTGAAGACCATTGACAAGGGATGTATTTATCTTTTTTCATTTCAAGGTCTAACAGAGTTACAACACTGAGCTGGTATTTACATAGATATTTCTCATTTCATTTGTCATTTTTATTACTTCATAATTACACACAAATTGTACTTTGTTATTTACAACAAACACGATGATTTTCCACACTCTAAAAAGCATTACTCCTCTTGGCTGCCAAAACTGGACAAGAGCCCATGCCGGGCTTAAAAACAGGACAAAATACAGCTATTTCCCATCCTGCTCAGACATTTGTCATGCTGCTATCATTTTTAACAGACCAATTTATCTGTTGGCGTTATCTACTAACCCTGGAGTATTAATAAGGGGGTCATTGATTTCAAATAATAGTCTGTATTGCCGTTTTGGATTTCAAATCAACTACTTCAAAATGTACTTACGATAACCACACTGCTCCCAGCATGTCTCAGAGCTCCAACAGCTATTGCATGCTCAACATTATTCATGCTGATACCGTTCACCTGCAATAACCTGTCATTTTTCCTGTTCAGGAAGAAGAGACAAACAGAGATTGGAAGTGAACTTGGAATGCCAACATTACAGATGAAGATACTGTGTGTTCGGTTGTCTGCAAGGTGTCCAGGATTCAAACACTGATTCTTGTTGGCATTTCTTTTCCTCCGGGTGATTGTGGCTAGGGACTGTCCTAAAAAGAACCATTGAAATACCTTCAGCCACCCAAGGGATATGTCTTGTCCTAGTGATAGTTGCTTTGAATATATTGTTTATGAGCATGAAACAACAGCATACACTTCACCGTGTTCACCTGTTCATGTAGAAACAAGGTTCACTTGTTCCTGCCTCATTCCCAAGACAGAGAAACTTCATTGAGGTTATGGAGGCACATCTGACTCCCGGTTTTTTTCTAGGCACCCCCTTCCCCAGTTGTTGCCTCAGTGGCCCAGGCTATTGCCTCGGTGCCCTGTTCCTTTCCTTGGTGCTCCCCCTCATTGCCCTGGTCTCTGCCTTGGTATATCTACATGTACGTGTAAGTCATTGCCTTAGCACCACATGTCATTTATCCAGTGTCCCTTGTTCTTTGCACCTTTGAAAGTTTCCCACAGAATTTCAGTCCCTTTTTAAGATTTGCCCTTTTGCCTGCTAAACCAAAATATCTCAATGTACATGACAAAAAAAACAAATTAAATAAATAACAAGCATCAAACGGACAGCTATAAATTTCAAGACCTTGTTAAATTGAAAGGTGAAGCCCTTTTTTATGGAAGCAATGACCCTGAACTTGAAGAGGCCTGTGGAGGAGACTAAGAGCTAGAGTAACCGCCCCATTATTGGTCCACACGGGCTAGTTAAATCCAAAACTGTTTGTGTTGTCAATTCCAAACTCCTGATCGGCAATGGTATTCCAGATTCACACAAGGCAGTTGATACCACCTTGTGGTCAAGGTTCCTTGATAATCCGATCCAATGGAAGCTGCCAACACATGCAACCATGAACATGAGATGATGGAGGCAGACATTACAAGCCGTTTTGGCAAGCGACAGGGGCAATTCCCACACTGCAAACTTATGTACCAAGCTCCCCCCCCCCCCTTCCACGATTGAATTGTTGCTATGTTTAAAGGTATAATACAAGATTGGTAAAGGTCACAGAGCAGCACTCACACTTTGTCTGATCCAACATGTACATGAAATTATAAACCTGCTAAAATTTAAACTGAATTGGACATCCGAGTCACAAGAACATAGCAAAAACCCAACTCAATTGTTCATATAAAATATAAAGAATGGTTTTGATCTTACCCCAAGATCAAAACTGTTTCCGGTCTTTGTTTTACTAATTTCTGGATAAATACACCATTTCAGGTGGAAATATTTTAACAGCGTGTTTCTAACAATACCATCTTCATATCCTGAAAGTAAATTACTCAGAGATGCAACTGACCTATGGCAAAAAAATCGGAAAATGACCGCGAGTATGAATATTTTGTGCGCTGCGCCGCCGCGCGCGTGTAGACATACGGCACAACCCAAGGGAGTGAATGTACACGCTGTGCAGTCGGCTAGGATATGGAGACGAAAGTTTATCGATATTCACTGGTCTTTCACAATTATGATGTCAGTTGCAGCATGAGTTACATTTTACTCAAGAATTACGAACGAACGTGACAAACTTTTCAGCCCTAGAACTAAGGCAGCGTCCTACCTGGCATGCCTGGCAAACGAAGTTTTCTTACGTGGTAAGCCCATGATAATGGAGGAAGGAAGGCCTGACGTTGCGTTAGGCCTAAAACTTAACTTAACTTCCTTTTCTTCAAGCCGTATCTTCATTGTAATTTGCCTTTGACATCTTTTTCGATACCACAAAGATCATTTTTTTTCTGTCGACAATTAGATGTTGCATTCTGTAATTCTGTAGTGTAGGCCTGTTGGTTTGATACGAACGAAAAGTGACAGCGCGAATGAATCAGCAGCATAAATCCCACGTGCACGAAACAACGTACAGTAGGCCTACGTGTAAACATGTGCTGTTATGTGCATGCATTCGTTGTGTGCATCGCATCGAGTGAGCCCATGAGATCACGCGCTATTGGTCATTTACTTGTGTCAAAGGTCAATATATAAACGTATTTCCAGTCACTGACGGCTCCACACAACACCTGCCTTCGTATTTTCATACCGCAATTACTCTGTACGACTGACGTTAACACTGGAATGGCAACTAAGCGAGATTTAATACTCATTCGCGCAGTGCAGGTCGTGCGCGCATGATAATTTGGTTCCGATCTTTAGTTTTTTTCAAAATAAATTGTACAATTCAAAGCATTTTATGAGAGTAGCCTGATGCTGAACAAAATCGGAAATGGTGTGGAAAATAGGAAAAAGTCGGATTTCCGATTAAAATCAGAAAAGTTGCATCTCTGATTACTAACGTAAATTTGTGAACATTCTGTTTGAGTATGTTACCAATCCTGTACTGTAACTTTAAGCACATTGCAACATTTATTAGGTTATTCCGGGCCAGGAAAATGTCGGCTGCACCCAAACTACCAGACGGGCAAAAATCACATTCCTTGATGTAACCATTACATCCTCTGGAGACACATTGACCACAATCTGCCAAAAGTCAAACTCGTGAAATAACCACAAGGGAAACTGACTGAGTTATTTTAAGTCATTGAAAAGTGAACAAAGAAAAATTGACTGGAGCGGGATTCGAACCGGCGACATCCTGAATACCGTACAGGCGCTCTACCAACTGAGCCATCCAGCCCTATGTTGGTGGTGACCCCAATAGTCAACTATCTTTGTTCGTTTGGCAGTCAAACTCATTTGAGTTTGTCATGTCACTCCAAATTATTCACCACTGCATTATTTATAGATTCCCTTCACTAGGTAATTGTACATTTTTTTTTTTTTTTAATTATTGGGGGCAAGGGACCAAACTAAATGCTATCAGAATTCGTTAATCATTTGAAAATGACAGGTTCAGAAGAGATGAAATGCCACTATAACGAACATCCCCGACATTGCTCGTTATAGTAGGTTGTTAGTTATAGTGAACACTGTTCAGCAGGCATTGTAAATAAAAATTGGGATCCAAGGATGATGTTCGGTAAAGCCAAATGTCCAGTACAGCGATGTTCATTATAGTGGTATTCCACTGTATTTAGTGAAAAAAGTGTATGCTTAGAGGTTGCTTTTTTGTGGTGAACAAATTAGAGGGTTTGACACCATGTAGGTCTGCCCTTTAGTCATTTCGTCATGTGAAACCTCCAGTTCTTCTATGACGTACACATACACACTCACAAAAGAGAATATGGTGTTACCGCAAACCTTTCAACCTATCTCGCACCACCATAAACAGCCTTAATGTAAGTCTAAGGCCATGACTATATGCTGTGCTACTGCTGTGCTACCGCTGTGCCAAACTTTAAAAAATTGAGTGCAGCAGTAGCGTGGCAGTTGCGCTTAACGCCGAGCTTAATTAAAATTGTTGTGCCACTGCCGTTCCGAATACCGATAGCACGGGCAGACCCTGTCGAGCCAAAGAGATTGCCGTGCCAAACTTAATTTGCAGAGCCAAACTGACACTAATCGTCGCGCTATTGCTGTGCAAACTTGAAAATCTATGTTTTGAGTTTGGTACAGCAGTAGCACAGCGTATAGCCTAGGCCTAACAAGTGGACAAATTGAAGTCAACTGAATCCACTGAAAGAAATAAAAACAAAGCTCATCCCTGCTCAAGATGTCTGTAACATCGTGTTTACACTTGATCCTGCGAGGGCGATCAGATCCCGCGAGGGCGATCAACGCGCGATCAAAGGGCGATCAACAATGAGTGTAAACGCTCGCGCAATCAGGATCCGATCCCGGGATGAAGAGGGATCTGATCCACCTCTCGGGAAGGATCGGATCCGGTTCCGATCTCGTGTGCGGGATCAATGTTTGAGTGTAAACGCAACGCGGGATCGGATCCTGCAACAGTGACAACATCCGGTGCAAGTATGGTCAAGCGCGCGAAAACAGTCCGTATTTTTCCAGCGATTACGAGTACATGTACATGTACACTGTACGTGTATTGTTTATTGAACAATACCCAGACAGCATGGTCCAAGATACAAACGTTACGCTGGTACCCAACATATGAGCTGCACGTACGTGTGCCTATTAAGCGATAACTGGTACTTACAACTTTCGTTCTCCTTTTCATGTCTTCATGATTATTTCGCTCGATCGCCGTTCCAAATCTTAAAACCCGTTCATGTACATTGTGATTTTTTCTTAAAGGGTATACTCTCTAGCATGATTTAGCCATTTTGACGTAGTAGTTTTTTAGGCCAGTGTTTTTTTTCCCGAGGAAATTCGTGTGGAAAACATCAACTTTTTTTAGACAACATAGCAGTCACGTTACAAGATGGCGAATGGAGGGATATTCGCGGTCGGCTGTGGATACACGAGAGTTGACTGGACAAACTGGATGGCACCACTCGAAACATAGCGATGTTTAACACAATCTCAAAGAGCTTGGAGAAAATGGGATTTGTGAAGACCGTCTGAGAAATGTAAGACCACAGAAAAATATACGATCAGTTTTTTTTCGCACGAAATGAATAACCTTTGAACGCTTGCTTCCGTTGTCAAACGCACGATCATTGCGGGATCAGGATCGAGTATAAACGCGGCATGGATCAGATCACTCGAGCTTGATCGCGACCGCAGGATCTGATCCTCCGTTGCGCGATCAAATGTAAACACGGTGCATGATGGAACTGTTAGAAGGGAATCTTACTGGAGTCTGTCATCGGCAGGTCCATTGGGCAAGATGTCAGAGACGATGATGGAAGTGTCCCCTGATGGTGTTGGCTTATCGATGCCTCCGATGACAGCCAGTCCAAAGCCACAATTTGGCCTCTGTTGATGTGAAACCATTCAAAAAGCGAATTCAAAACAAAATTCTTCACAGTCTTTTTTTTTCTCTAAGTTTTGAATTATGGCATTTTATAGAATTTGTGCATTAGACTACACAATTTTGTTGGCATTCTTTTCCAACCCCAAATTAATATCAGACACTGTAGATGTAGAGTATGGTAGATTATTTGGATATTCATCAGAAATTGTAGGTTGTCAAGGTAAGACAATCATTGTAAGATGCTTGAAAGATATTGTACAGTATCAGTAGAAAACATTGGGGCGTATGTAAGATACATGTAGTGGAATATGTAAGATAGTGTAGGGTGTGTGTAAGATATTGTGGGGTGAAACATTGTGGGGTTTATGGAAAATACACTGCAAATTCTGCACCAATTTTACAAGGTATCTAAAATAAGCGTCTGTAAGACAAAAAGTGTCTGTAAGAAACTGTAGGGTGTCTATGGGATATGTGCATTGCAGTGTGTCTCTAGAGCCATGTTACTGTCAAGAAAGTGAAGTTTTGCATGTAAATGTTTCCTAATCTGGCAAACCAAACACAACTGCATCCAATTGAATGTTCCAAAGTGATTATTCAGTGAACCAGGGGCTGCCAGCAGATTTCACCAAACACTAAGATCAATCTTAACATTGACATGTCAGTATCCACCATAGTAATGTGTATTGTGTACTCTTTGATTCATAGGTATGAAGATTGATTCAAGATAAATCATAGTGCTTTGTGAAATCAACTTCAGTCCTCCCCCACCCCTTCCCCGTCAATGGCTCCTACGTGCAGTTATTTCTCAAAGAAAGAAAAAACACCCAGAGAAGCGTACACAAAAATCCCCTGCCAATAAGAAATTAGAAATGTTTTACCTTGTCCAGTCGGACGGTTCCATACTGCCACTCCCAAGTGGGCTCACTTGGCTGCTGTAAAATACAACAAAATGAACAAGAAAAGGATGCATTAATTGAATGAAACATGATACTTCGAGAGAACTGACAGACAGGCATGCAACTCTTTAATTGTAAAAATTGAGGAAAATGTCCGAAGGAAACTGTGAGCGCCAAGCCCCTATCGGCGTGGGGTGTGGGTCCTCCAACATAATAATGCTCTGTGGTGGATTATGAGCAGTTTTTGCCCACATAGACTGAAAGGAGATTGACATATTTTTTCCAATAACATTAGTCACAGTGCTGAGGAATAATGTTTAGCAGGGGCTCTTCTTAAATCTAAAAGGTACACTATCATTCTTTAGTAACATACTGATTACAGAAATCTCCACAGATTTACCTAGATATCTTACAGGGTATAAAGATGGTGATGGTAGAAACATAATGTTAAAATTAATTTGTCTGCCTGAAATGCTCTTTATCCACAAAAGAGTAAAACCAATGACCAAAAAACAATTTTGATCTTCAGAAGATAAAAAAAAAAAACAGTAGGAAAGATTTTACAATACATGGGCATTTTTCGCTGTCAGAAAATACTAGGCACCGTATGGGACTGGAAATTTCACAGATGACTGTTAGTGTTATTGTATCTTTCTTGATAATTTTACCATGAAAAGATGCATTTCTTTGACGAAATCCAAAGCATGAAATCACCTTTTAAATTAATCCTCAATGCCTGTTAAGAATTATTGGGCGAGGTACACATCGTACCATGACATCAACCAATAATCACTCATTTGCAGTCAGTATTTTTCATTCATCCACCAGGCACCAGTATTCAAATATTTTCTTGCTTTTTTGGCTCAGGTCAGAAACTGTACAAACCAAGTATTGTAAATCCTTCAAAAATCTTCCAATTCTCGAAAACATTTCCAAAGTGGACTATCAGATCAACAATCAATCAAAAATGATGAAGTAGCCAACTTGAACTTGATGACTGTTCTGAAGGGAACATGTTAGTGGGGGCATGTTCAGTCCACTAATATTGACACAGGTGTTTCTGCCGAACCATAACCACATGTACATGTATGCATGCATGCAGTGTCAATCTTTCAGAAACACAATCGTGTAACACACCCTAGAAGGTTGAAGAAGGTTGGAGTGTCATGCAAGCAAAGAACCTATAAGGGTATGTCAGTCTTATTGTCAGTTTGTAGGTTGGTTTTCTTGCTATCTTGGACATGTACTGTATATTAAATTACTAGAGCGCTGACTTGTGTACAGAGTAATGCCTGCTGGGCACATCCATGTTTGAGCACAAACCTAAGTAAGACTTAGCACAAACCTCTAGAGATGGAAAACACAACATTTTGTACATTTGTACGTCTTTTGTAATGTACATGTATGTCTATTTGCATATCTGCATATCTATGTTCTATACAGGTGTCCAAATCCGACACACCTATACATGCTTTTCATCAGGACACGCTACTGGTATTGAACGTTTGTGCATTATAACAATGTTTTATTGTTTGACAGACATGCACACAAATTCAAAATGACTGCACCCAGGATGGCTTCAAAGCGTCTACACACGGAGAACGCAGAGCTAGCGCTTTAGTAATTTAATACAGCTCTATGGGCTGAATCCATGAAATGAATCAATTATTTACAAGTAGGCCTACAACTGTGCATGATGTGTACACATGTTGCAATCTTAAAATTTACATATAGGCCTGTATGTACAGTCAATGTTACAAGTAAAATACTGCATACCCAGCAATTAAGGACACATGAGACTATGTGTTATTTCAGAGGCCAACCCTCCAACAATTTGCTGGACATAAATCAGGACTGTGCATTTTTGAAATAAATGAGGGAAGTTAACAGCAACATGTGGACAGCACCTTTCCATTCCAATGTTCCAAGCGCTCACACAACACCTACATATGTACCTAAACAAATCTCTCCAAATGTTATTACTTTTTCTTTGTAATAACACTGACCTGCCCTGCCCTTCCCCTCCCCCTAACCTTGATAAAGTCAAGGAGATACCTTGGGGTCTAACCCCAAAATGGACCACCAAAATGGCCAATTGCCTGAATGCAGTTAAGTTTCAACAATTGACTCTCTGGGATGATTTATGTGGGGCTTGACACAATTGGAAACCAGAATGCACTGCCCTTATTCATCAGCAGAGGACCCAAATAGAATGACCCGAGGTCAGCTGGGTCATTTCAATTCATCACTTACATGTATCTGGAGGGCTAGCTGTCAGCTGTGTAACAGTTACACACATGTAAAGCTTGAGATAGGTCCTGGTGGCATCATGGAGACTGTGCACTTGGGCCATCGCCAAGGAGAACGACCATTGTTTTACTGAAAAACTGTGTAGGCCTAGTTGCGGTATAAAGTTAATGTACATGAACATGAACATGCACATGACAAGTAGCCATCCTTTAAAACATCCTTTTAGGTTATTGTGCCAATAATGCTGATTACAGTGCCATACAAACCCAGGTGCAGAAACTGTTTTATTGCAATAGGGTCCTCCCAAGCTAATAAAACTGCATTTCCTGCATTATGTGTATTCAAATGCTACAGAAACTGTTTTTATACCATCCCCTGCTGATGCATGTTGGCATTCACAGTCTGTTTCATGAACAAATCTACAGAGGAAACCACTGTGGGGCACTGCCACTGCATCTGATTTCTTTAATTAAATCCAGAGTTCTCAGTCTAGGCACTGACCATGTAGGCCTACAGTAAGAACATACTATACATGACATGTACACTGTCATCGCATGCTGGTTGCAGTGTTTACCCTGGATGTTAAACATAAATTACATCTGCCCCAATTTTACAGTACAAGTAAGCCTACATGTACGTACAATCGTACATAATGTGCATTACATGTTTCTCTATGGAGAAAACAAACATGCAGCATCATTTGAAAATCTTCATAGAATCATAGGAAGAGGAGAACGGAACCTTAAAACCCTAACCCCCTAGGCCCTTGAACTAGGAAGCATACTGAACCAAGCATACTGAACCAAACATACTTCAACAGTTGGTCACAGGTTTGGTTGGGTTTGGTACTGAACCTGACAAACTTCAACAGGCTCCAGCTGTTAAAGTTTGATTGAATAGGGCTCCGTGCTCATGATGTCACATTCAGAAGTTTGGACAAACAAGTCGCACGTGGCCCCATTAACTTACACGGAAACGTTATGATGTTTGTCCGAACATCCGGGTAACTATACCTGTCGAATAAAGGGTGTATTCTATAAATAGCTCAAGCGCGGAGCCCTATTGGTATGGATGTGTATGCCTTGATGTGTTACTGTAGAAAAACTGATCCAAATCAAACAAAATGCCACAATCCAGGTGGGATTGGCTCTGCAGTGTGAAAAAGGCTTTATAGGGTTTGCATTAATCAAATCAGCACCACAATGATGTGGGATAAAATGCACAGGCCCAGCAAGACAGATGGAAAACTACTGTACATGCACACCACATCATGCATCAACAATGGGGCTTCTCATTAGAATATGAATAACAATTGAACCTTGCTGAAGTTTGGCCCAAACATTCAAACTATTGAAGGGAGGCATGACACAAAGGCTCTATCCTCTCTAAAGACTCCCAAAGACCTGGTTCAATACAGTGTAGTACTAATCAAGGACAATGTAGAGATGCTTCCTGTAGTCAGGTAGTAAGTATGACATGATCTAGTGTCTTCATGCATGTGTGTACCACATGGAAGATTTTCTTCATTTAAGCCCAAGGGGTTGTCTGGGATACTTGAATTGGGCCAGTATTTTTATTCCTTTAAAAGTAATATCATACTTTGTATTTTGTCAACGAAATGCAGATTCATGGGCAAAAATATCAAGGAGGATACAGCAACAGTCATCTGTGAAATTTTCAGTCCCATACAGTGACCACGTTTTATACAGTATGTGTACCGTGTTACATTCCCTAAGAATAAGATTCATAGTTTTGGACAATATTACATACATTACAAATGCATGCACCAATGACAGGTGCACAAGGCGTATTCTTATATTTCTCAAAATTTAACAGGTTGTGCAATACTACAGTATGCAGTGTATACAGAGCTGTATATTCTGTATCATAAAGCTCCTTTAATTTTCAGCTTTAGGCAATACATTGTTTGTCAGTTTGTTTTTCACTGCAAGCCACATCTTGTTTCAATATCATTTGCACTGAAAATACATGTACATTTTTTACATACATGTACATGTATTGAATAATTGAATGAATGAATTAGAATGCACAACAAATACTGTTTGCATTGTATAGGCCTTCACTTGTAAGTTTGTAACATGATTTTGTTTTATGCCCATAATTAGATGCTCCGGCCCTTTGTGATTTGTGATCAGTGTGAGGTTTTCGAACTGAATGGATAATTGCTCATTGCAATACATTCAGGTATTCATGAAATGAGTGAGTAATGCAAGACAGGGTAAGTACTAAGTAGACGTTGCGCAAATAAGATTGGGTATCAATATTATTACAGCTCTGGAGCTGGGTGTGTCCCTAAAGCATCATGCCTGTCAAGCTAGACTTCTCATACATTGTATGGTACTCATGAAATACTCTTATTATCTTCCATACTATTAATATGATAATGCCCTGAGGAATGCTAGGAATGCTGAACCTAACTGTCATGACAACTACATGTAACCCCTTGAGTCAATGGTGGAATAGCATGTGGCCGAGAACAGGTTACTGACTGTGGGTTTTTATGATGTCATAACATAAGTAGTGTCTGCTGTTACATGTACCAGACCCTCCCCACTGGGTCTGTGGACAGACCATTGTCAGTCAGGAATTTCAATAATGACAAGACCCATAATATTTCACTCTAGAGATTATGAAAGACCTTGGCAAGATGACCAGACATTCTTTTGATTTCTTTTTTGAAATTTTTTTTTTTCAGTGGGCATTTAAAGGAAAAATTAATGTGTTTTGAACAACAAAACAACATCTTTTTACCTAAAAAATGCCAAATTTGTAGGTACAAGTGTATGCAAAAGTGGCTCATTGGCCATATTTTTCTTTCCAAATCATGAGATTTTCAAAATTCATTTCAATTATCATAATCGATCTAAGAAAAATTCAGATGTTCCTGCAAGTTTCAATTTGTTTGAGCTGCAACCAAAACCATGTACATGTAACCACAATTGTAAAACAATTTGTTAACATGTTTCCTCAAATAGTTTCTTCAAATATGAATGACAGCTTTTATTAGAGGGAAATATTTCACAGAAATTTGGGGTCTACATGTAATACAGTAAGAAGAATATATTTTGCTAATATTGCTTTTCGGCCAAATCTTAACAGTAATGGCTTTTATCCTTGTCAATCTTCTAAAAAAAAAAGAAGAAAAAAAGAAGAAGACTTTTTAGATTTGCTTATTAATTCCCAATAATACTGTTGGCCCTGAATAACAGGTCTTGGGGAGTTTTACAACCAAATGTCCAGAGAAAATAGGAAGCTGAGGGGGGGGGGGGGGGATTTAGGGTCAATAGGGTGTATCTGATAAACCAATGCAAAGCCTAATCGTGCAGGTAAAAATATGTTACCGCCATGATCCTATCTATGCCCATCTGCAAGTTGAGAGACAAGTGTTACTGTAGACCTACTTATGGAATGTTTTTCCAAATAAATATCAGAGGTCCAAAAACCTCTACTCATAATAGCAATCAATTTATTCCACTGAATGCACGCAAATAAGTGAACTTTGGTTCAGGCTTATCGATGCAGGCAGCGTCCAGACGCTAAGCTATATTTACATACCCATTGATAATATAGAAAGTCCATAAAAACCGTTCACTATTTCAGCATTCATATCTACCGGTACTCACAAAAAATAACAGTTGAGGGTGCGTGCGTACGTGTACTGTACTATATGGCTCCACAGTACATAATTATTCCTATCCATACACCTTACACAAACAAGTCTTGGTGAATATTATGTACTATGTTCAGTACACAGTTTACACACACTGTAAACATGGAACATTGTACATAAACTGGTGAAATTTACAGCCTTCATTGTACATTTAACTGCACAAGTCATGGTACTAGAATGATAAAAGGAAAACAGCCCATTTCTGTTCAAGTTTAACTCAAGAAAATGGAAATCATGTACGCATACTGTAGGCCATAAGCCTACACATGTACAGCTGTACTTTTTCCCTTCTATATTCAAATTTGACATTTTCGGCAGAAATGTGAACATTTGCACAGTTACAGTCCAACACATGTAAATAACTATAGTTTTATTGTGGGCCTGCCTATATTACTTTCTTCCACAAAACTGAAAGTGTGGGTGGTTCCTTGGCATGGGAAAGATGCCTATTAACTTGGTGTAAGGCCAACCAGGGGCCAATTTCATAAAACTGTTAAGCACACAAATTTGCTTAGCATAAAAATGTCTCATCCAATAAAACAAAACACCATTGAAAATTCCATTTGATATTCATTGTCAGCAAACAACAGCCAAAGAACAATCACAAGTGATACAAAACACGTGGAAATTTGGTTGTTAACCCTGTTTTTATTAAGACAGAAATGTCATGCTTAGCGAATTGTTGTGCTTAACAGTTTTATGAAATTGGCCCCAGTTAAATGCTGTAAGGATGAGGGCGGAGATCAATAGAGGTGGGAGGGGGCTCTAACTGTCAAGGCTGGGCATATTTACATGTACCACAATGCAGACAAAAATGGGTCAGTTCCGGGTACATTTACATTTACATGTATGAACAAAAGTAACTGAGATTTTCTACATCTTACACACTGTAGGGAACTGTTTTTCTACTACAACAGAGGCCAAAGAACTAGTCAACTTAGCAGCATTTCACTAGCCCTGCTCATGTGCATATAATAGTCCTTCAAGGGAGCTGTGGAACCAACTTGGCTGTTGGTAAAATTTTAACCAAGTTGGCTGTAAAAACCAACTTGGCAACAAGTACATGTGTAGGTTTTGATGGAGGTACACATGTACTGTGCACAGTGCACATGGAAGTGATTTTGAAATGTGGTAAGTCCCTGAGTATTAGCGTTTGACAAACAGAAAATTAATTTCCCTCAAATTACTCAACCTGTTTTCAATAACTAAGAAATCAAAACTTGAGAAAATGAGGCTTCCTTAGAGTGACTTTTGAGCTCTATTTTGCATTTTACCCGATAATCAATAATAAACTTGAGGCTTGGCGTTTTGGAAGTGGGTCAGTATTAATAATCTGATTGGTATGCACTTGGAAGGGAGACATAAACTCCTCAAAAAAATGAAGCTTACCAATGATACCAGTTGCACAGTTCTTAGATCAGTAATAAAAAAGATATCATCCCTCAAATTTGAGTTGCAGAACTTTATTTGAGGAGTTTATATTTTACAGTTCAAATTTCACAGGGTCAAAGAAACACTTTTGCACACCATGGCTTCCCAAGATGGCTGGGTAATTACCTGCATGTAGGACTGTGGTGGTGGTGGCTGGTTCTGGTTGTACTGTTGACTGCTGGTATGTCTGTTATCATACGGATCTGACTGGTAAGATGAAACTGGCGAGGGTCGCCTCGGAGGCTGGGGGTCGTACCTAAGAAGCAAGTCAGTAAATAAGAAGCAATTATAACAAAATGCATATGATTTTTCTTTAGCAAAGTGCAGGGCACCCCCTTCAGTACAGAGTAGAGAATTGTTTTGCACATGATCTGAAGTACGTGTATTAACGAATACACACACACACACATGAACCGTTCCTCATACAAGTAAACGTGACAATGTACATGCAAGTAAGCCCTACAATGTAGAGTTAATCATTTACAAATAATATATATACATGTAGAAGTTTTGAAGAAAATTTTTTTTACATGTGCAAGGTCCGTCTTTCCTGATACATGTATGTATTAAACATGAACTATTTTGTTCTGTCAGTAAAAATAAAAACAAAACCAATATATATGTATTCTGCACACAAAACTCTATAAAAACAATTTTTCTTTAATTTATTGACAAGTAATGTTCCATATGTGCATGGATGTACACAATAAATCCATCTAGAACTTGTAATAGATTCAGATTAATTAGACCTGGGCAATGATCAGGTGCACCATGGCAATGATCAGGTTTACCAGGGCAATGATCAGGTGCACCAGGGCAATGATCAGGTGCACCATGGCAATGATCAGGTGCACCATGGCAATGATCAGGTGCACCATGGCAATGATCAGGTGCACCAGGGCAATGATCAGGTGCACCAGGGCAATGATCAGATGCACCATGGCAATGATCAGGTGCACCAGGGCAATGATCAGGTGCACCATGGCAATGATCAGGTGCACCAGGGCAATGATCAGGTGCACCATGGCAATGATCAGATGCACCAGGGCAATGATCAGGTGCACCAGGGCAATGATCAGGTGCACCATGGCAATGATCAGGTGCACCAGGGCAATGATCAGGTGCACCAGGGCAATGATCAGGTGCACCAGGGCAATGATCAGGTGCACCATGGCAATGATCAGGTGCACCATGGCAATGATCAGGTGCACCAGGGCAATGATCAGGTGCACCAGGGCAATGATCAGGTGCACCAGGGCAATGATCAGGTGCACCAGGGCAATGATCAGGTGCACCAGGGCAATGATCAGGTGCACCAGGGCAATGATCAGGTGCACCAGGGCAATGATCAGGTGCACCATGGCAATGATCAGGTGCACCAGGGCAATGATCAGGTGCACCATGGCAATGATCAGGTGCACCAGGGCAATGATCAGGTGCACCATGGCAATGATCAGGTGCACCATGGCAATGATCAGGTGCACCATGGCAATGATCAGATGCACCAGGGCAATGATCAGGTGCACCAGGGCAATGATCAGGTGCACCAGGGCAATGATCAGGTGCGCCATGGCAATGATCAGGTGCACCATGGCAATGATCAGATGCACCAGGGCAATGATCAGGTGCACCAGGGCAATGATCAGGTGCACCAGGGCAATGATCAGGTGCACCATGGCAATGATCAGATGCACCAGGGAAATGATCAGGTGCACCATGGCAATGATCAGGTGCACCAGGGCAATGATCAGGTGCACCATGGCAATGATCAGGTGCACCATGGCAATGATCAGGTGCACCATGGCAATGATCAGATGCACCAGGGCAATGATCAGGTGCACCAGGGCAATGATCAGGTGCACCAGGGCAATGATCAGGTGCGCCATGGCAATGATCAGGTGCACCATGGCAATGATCAGATGCACCAGGGCAATGATCAGGTGCACCAGGGCAATGATCAGGTGCACCAGGGCAATGATCAGGTGCACCATGGCAATGATCAGATGCACCAGGGCAATGATCAGGTGCACCAGGGTAAGGTTGGGCGGTTTTGAAAAAAATAAAAACCGACAAAACCGTGAGACCCTGACTCGGTTAAACCGTAAAACCGCAAAACCGTAGGCCAAACATAACAAAAATAATAAGCCTACTTTACTTTAGGGGCCTAACTGAAATTGACAGACGCATATCGTTCGTTACAACTTGACTCCAAAGATCACCATTCAAATTACAAAACGATCAAACGGAAAAATGAACGCACAAACGATAAAATAAATACACTTGACAATATCAACCCTAATTACCGGTATAATTTCAGCGAAAACGATCGCTACATTTGACGTATGCTCGCGAACGTTTTGACTTCGAGTTCACAACACCGCATGGTACGTCAGCCATTTTGTACATACATAGGCTTGATCCAAGACATTCGATCGCTGTTCGTAGTGCGCCCTCACACGACTGATTCACACCATCACAATTACCCACTCAGCGTACATACGTAAAAAAACGCATCTAAAGTGTTGCAAGGACCAAGACAAATCTATTAATTCCGACCGCAACAAACCATGCATCGTGCACAGCACACAGCACACTGCATGGTCGCTGTGTAGTCACCGCGCGATCGAGATGTGTGTGCCGTTGAGTGAGCTCTGTTGCCCGTATGCGTTGTGAATTTTTCACGCTACAGTCATGACAGTACGGCGGTGTTTCGGCGCTTTACGACCGAAAAGGTGGCATTTTCTTTCGCTTTTATCTGTCTATATCTGGGTGACTTTTGCAGTAATTACAAAGTTCTACGATTTTCAGCATGATGTGTAATAAAATATGTTGCAGACAGTTTTGCGGTTTTCGTAAAATGCCGACCGAAAAAAACCGACTGGAAAATAAAACCGAGTAAAACCGTAAAACCGCCCAAGCTTACACCAGGGCAATGATCAGGTGCACCATGGCAATGATCAGGTGCACCAGGGCAATGATCAGGTGCACCAGATGTACTGGGGCACCCAGGCTACAGTACATCAATGTAAAAACTCCTGAACCTTTCATGTGATTTTTTTTTAAGGACGAGCAAACATTAACATTATTTAAAACTTGAAAGTAAATAAATCCAGAGTCATGAATCAAGTACCAGTATTTCTTCACATCAACTCACTGACAACTAAACAATTTTTTTTAACAGTGCACTGAAGTCAGATCAAGGCCATTTTTGAAAAGCACAATTCACAATAACATCTCAATTTCTGTGAAGGAACTAATGTATACTTGAGCCAGGACAACAATGGGCAGACCAACAAAAGCTGTGCAAGTTTTGACGAATGGCACTGAAATGTAACAATAGCCCTAAAATCAGGTGACATACAGTGTGTAAGCCTACGTGTAGATAGGCATGCAACAGGCCAATTTACAGTACACCTTTCTCAAGCGAATAAAAGCATTGAATTGTGAGATTCTCTTTTCATTCCATGAGTGTTGATTAAAATAATATCAAACAAATGAACGAAGACTGAAGTACACGTACTGTATACATGTATGTACAGAGTGTACACTATAATAATTAGCCTAACACATGTACAGTGTACATGTACATCAGTACATGTACCTGAACTGTACTAGTACAACTACAAGCCCATTGTACATGTAGGTAGGGCATGTACATGTACATGTACATGTAGGCCTACATGATGTCATTCTTCATTATTGATCTTGTGGATCCTAATTGTAGTCCAGCAATGTATGTACATATGTATTATTTGTGTACGTCAACATATTTAATTGTTAAATAAAACAACTGTCTATCATCATAAAAGATGAATCGTAAAATATTGTACACGTATACACATATACGTAAACATATGGATACATTTACATAGGGCCTGTACATATTGCGCAGGTGAGACAATCTACGTGTACTACTCTGTCCACCCGACAGAGCTGTGTTAACATGTGAACTGCTTTCATAATATAAGTTTCAATATCATATTCTTGCCACCAAAAACAATTTCCACTTGTGTAATCTACAGTCTGTAGGACTACATTGTAGTAAAGCCAAATCCTTGTTGCAATACATAAAATGCAATTGTACAAATATCTGTGGGAGGTTTTAAGCTGTGAAATGGAAACAAGGCTTGTGGTTAGGACTTGGGGACTTGTGAATAAAGATATTTAGATTCAAACGATGTGGTGCTGGTGTCAAGGGAAAGACTGTCCGTGTGCTGAGCGGTCTCACTGCGTGTTGCAAGCGAATCACATCATGCACGCGCACATCATGTCGAAAATTTGACCATTGTATTGGTGTGCTTAGTTGTTTAAGTCCTTGTCTGTCCGTACTGCACGCCCCATATCTCATATCATGTACCGCGCATACATACCGCGCAGTATGTATGCGCAGTATGGTTTCGTCACGCCAGACAGCTCGTGTTCGTTGTGTGCCTAGCAGCCCTAGCTGGCCGGTTTTGTCATTTGGTCAGCTTGGCACGCCACACAGTTGAGCTTGAGACACCGGGGTGTCTAAACTTTACTTGGCACTGAAAAAGATGACGAGAGAAGATGCTGAGACAGCCATCTGGCTGACACCATGCCTCCTTATATCCATATAAGGTACTATAACTACCCCGGGTCCCTAATAAAAGCTGCACCTGTTCACACACCTGTACAAGAGTCCGCAAGGAGTCTTGAAGATGCCAGCACATGAAGGGAAATGGACTATATTACACATTCTCAACTAATCCTAACTCAACAGACTCCAAGAGACCAAGATCGCCGGTGACAGCAAAGATTGCTTGCTGTTGTTCACCAATTTCCAAAATTCAATTAAGATACATGTAGTATGTACATGTAATTTATCAGCACTCCAGCCATTGGCCACTTGACATGTTAATGGTTCCCAATGCACAACTGTAAATACTGTTCATGTAGGCCTACACTGTGTACTGTACGTGCTCCTGTCAAGTTGAGTACAGGCAAGTGGTGCTGCTATAATTCTCCATGACAGCAGCTTTCACACTTTTTCACACAAAAATTGGCTAATGGTGTTGTATAACTGTATGTAAGTGGTAATTTTCTGCACAACTATGTAAATTTATGCAAATTGTGGTTGCCTTTTAAAACTTTTGACCAACAACCTTCTTGTACTTCCCCATTGATTGATTGCAGATCCGGCAATCTCTAAGGAATGCCACCTGTATACCAGTCAGCATACAATAATGGGATTAATTATGATTTATGCATACAAATGCCTTGCACAGTAGGAGGCAAATGAACAAAATGAGAATGATTACACTGTGAACAGACTAAGCAGGGTCCATGTCTCTGGCACAACAACATCCAAATGATTAGTATTTTGCTCATGGGCACTGCATGCCAGGGGAAAACGAAGCATCCATTTATATGGATTTATTTAAGCTCCAAATTGATGTCCTTGTCACATGTGGATTAAAGGATCAGAGAATATACATCATCATGCATCGTCTGTATTGTCATATTATTTGAATGATCACGGTTTGAAAAGCAAATGGAAAGGACTCTTTTCCTCTTGAATGGTTCACATTTTGAAGACCATATTTGTGTAAAGATAAATTAAAAAAAAACAGTAAGGTAATGTAATAAATGTATGTGAGGTCAGGAAACATGAGATCCATGTCCTTCTATTTGAACTAGTGCTGGAACTAGGCCAAACCAAATGCTAAATTGATTGTGAAAAAACATAAGTTCAGTGTCTGGTTATTCCAAATTTGTTTATTATACAGTGTGTATAAAAAAAATGCAACAGGATTTAAATTCAAATTTGTGAAGATTGTGTTAGCTTTCCAGCAAAGTGAATAGTATCATGTTAAAGCCACATTTCTCCTCTTTCCAATGATATGCTTTTTTATTCATTAAGGTCACGGATGGCTGAGTAATCATTCTTTTTGGACAATGGGTCAGAATGGACTTGGGACCAAGTTTTACACACGGCTAAGAGCATAACACTCATCAATGATTCTTTGTCGGAGAGTTGCAATATCAGGTGGAGGGGTAATTAACACTTTCCCAAAGAAAAAAGTTACAAATCAGACCTGGAAATGGATACTTTAAATGATTTTAAATGAAATTGTGATTGGGATTACTGAATTAATGGAAAACGTTCCTATGCAACAAAGGGGTGTGTTCAGACGTCTATGGAGGGCATAGGATGGCGCATCAGCCCATCGACTAGTTGCAGTAAGAAACAGATTGGCTGAGGTATTTGGACATCGGGTGATTGCTTGTATCATGATGTGGAGTGGCCATCGTGATCTCCGGATCTGACTTGTTGTTGTGACTTTTTCTTTTGGGGTTATCTCAAGAGCAAAGTGTTTATTACCCTCCACCTGATATTGCAACTCTCCGACAAAGAATCATTGATGTGTTTGATGCTCTAAGTCGTGTGTAAAACTTGGTCCCAAGTCCATTCTGACCCATTGTCCAAAAAGAATGATTACCCAGCCATCCGTGACCGTGTATGAATAAAAAAGCATATCATTGGAAAGAGGAGAAATGTAGCTTTAACATGATACTATTCACTTAGCTGTAAAGTTAACGCAATCGTCAGAAATTTGAATTTAAATCTTGTTGCGTTTTTTTTTATACAGACTGTAAAGGGAACATTATAACATTTGCAATGTACTGTAGCAAGATGATGGGTGACCGTGACTGCTGGAGATGATTCATCAACACTTAGGAATACTTCTCGTCCTAAGTGAGTGATTGAGTAATATTTGTTTGAATACCATAACAAACAAATTGGCATCATGTAATTTTAAGGGGAAACAGGTACAGAAACAAACACTGTTAATAAATGTAAACAAGGGCATAACTATATATGCATGACAATTGAAACACCATAAATACTTGTCGTACACATGTCACTACAGCCATGAACAAAACTTCTCTTTTTCTGCAGGAAGAAACACTGTCCCTGCTATTGCATTTATTTTGGTTTGGTTCAAGCCCATACACAGAATGGCACACAGACACAAACCACACATTTGTGGAGCTCTAGGTCATTATTATCCAGAAGGGAGCCAAGTGTACATTCCATGATACAGGTCTATGACATGACTCATGCTTTGTTCATAGAAATGTCTAGAGGTGTAGGCCTATACACTGGGCCCATAGAGCACTTGGGAAGTCCTTGTACCTGACACTGACAGGCTGACTTTGTCATCAATTTCTTTGTACCATCTATCCCCCACACACATTTTGTATGGTGTAGGCCTATAAAATAACTGTACATATTTCTGCCTGTGCAAATACTGAACACAATCTGCAAATACTGAACACAATCTGCGCGAGTGTAGATCTAACAATACTAGACTCCAGTGTAATTTAGTGCTGTATTACTACATATCAAAATACAGTATGTAGGCCTACAATACAATGTGTGGAACTAAAGCTCTGACCAAACCCTATGCTGGCAGCTTGTAGTTGTACACAGTTTGTCATTGAAGTTCAATTCCTAAACATCAAACGCTTGACAGAGCAAACATAACAAAACCCTGACCCAGTGCATTCTGAATTTCATTGTATTATTTGTGGAGGGGGGGATGTGTATGGTTCATGTATCAAAAGCAGCCTCTCATTTGAATCAGAATACCACTGAAAATTCAGAGAAAGTTTGGAAATATGCAGCCATCGGGATTAGGCACGGCTCCCCTCAGGCTCAAGTCATGTCAACCACTCCACTCGACCTTTTTGCTTTTTTTCCTTGAAGGAGAGAGAGGGAGGAAGTGGGATTGGGTGGGTGTAGGGGTGTGCTCAACTGGTTGGGTACAATTATAGAGCTACATGTAGGAACAGAATGCAATGTATTGTAATGTGCAATCATACTTTAACACCATGAGGCCCATTCCACATCAGGCCAATTTAATAGGCAATCAGCCTTCAATGTCCACATCAAATTCTTTGGGAGACTCCGAAGGAAGTATCTTTTGTGTTCCCCCAAAAAATGTATATGTACATATGTATGAGTCAAAAACCCATGCTATACAAGACAATTTAGGCAATCCATTCAGAAAGAAATAGCATAAATTTTCCTTTTCAATTTTCCAAACTTTTGGACCCAAAGTGAGCCACCTGATGACAGTTCTTCCGTTCCATACACATCGGTCACCTTCACAAGAACATGTAAGGCGCCGTCTCGAAATTGACTGCCCGTTTATTCTCGTTCTGTCTGCGTTCCGCACGGAGAGTCTGCAGTTGCCAAGGAGTCCGTGATTCTGCAGACTGGACGGGTGTGTGCTCTCAAGCACGGCGAGTTTAATGAGCTAGACCAGCCGTGTGCTTTTGTTAGCGCAACAATGATGCCAATGAATAAACATACCTTGAGAAGACCTCATGAATCCGTCCGGGCGGAACGCAGGAAGACGCACCATTGCAAAATTCTTAAGAACTTTGCACGAACGTGCACATTTTTTTTCTCTCCCCAGAAATGATTCCCCACTGATCCCCAGCTTGGAATATACACTGAAGGTCCGGCCTACCATGCTCCTACATAATGTAGCCCGATTCCCAAGCAAGGAATGCTTTCAGCCTGGGACTTTTGGTGCAATTTTCTTTGCGAAGTGCATTATTTTCTTAATACCCTAACAATTCCCCTGGCTGGGACATTATACTTTTTTCAAGGGACTTTCGTACCGTTTTATTTTACGATTTGCATTATTCTCTCCCCCACCAACAATTAATTCCCGGCCGATAATTATATCGGTTGTTTCAGGGACGTGGCTGACCGTGTTATTTTGTCTGTGACCTGCATTATCTTCTTTTAATTCCCCAGACCATTAATTCCCGTCAGTAATCTACTAATCACGGTATTTTCTACTTTGAGCCTGGGACTTGGTACCATTTTTCTGATTTTGCTATATATTATCCCGTCGGGTATCTTTACAAAAACGGGATTACTGCCAAAACAACCAAAAAGTAATGATATTTTATCTACAGCAATGGCCATTAAATAATTTTGACAATGGCACATTGCCTACCGGTAATTTGTGTATATTATAAACATGAAGGGCGACACACAACAATTTACAGAAACAACAGGTTTTTTTCAGAATTTGTTTTTTTTTAATACAAGTAAAATAATAATTATTTTTCAATTAGACCGTCTCTGTTGCGGCATACAAACTTTTACTTAATTAAGTTTGGGTGATCATGCTTTTCCAAACAATTTTGCACCATTCGTAAAAACACTTCACAAAAGAACCATAGAGCAGGTAGGGCCTATACGTGTTTATATTACATAATTATAGGCATACTTTGTATAAATATAAACAATTTTCTTTTAAGCAAATTTAGGCTTGTCCATTTCAAAGTTGATATTTTTCAGATCATGTTCTGTGATGGATGGTCGGCCACGTAGCAGGCTGTCGTGATGTTTACACTTTATGAAATATTAAAAGTACAGCGACGGTCGTTTCTCTCGGCGCTGGAGCTACACTGTGACAACTGCGGCTTCTGCAATTATTAAAACAACAATGAAATACATTAGTATTAAATGGATATTTACCGTACGGTACCAAACTGATTTATTGAAAATAATTGCACGATGTTAAAAAGGCCATATGCCTATACTCATCGCCATAGCTCTTTTTAAAAAATCGGAGTACATCATAGGCCCTTCTTTTTTTTAACCGGAGCATTGCGTTGGTGGCACTATCGCCATTTTACAATGTATATTACTGGGTCATTACCAGGTATATTTAGGAATCCATCATAGAAGATAAAAGTTAATTTAGGGCCAAGTTACATCAGACTCACCCAGCGAGATAATTTTTGCGTAGGCCTACTAATAGCTCCGTGCTATGTACTAGTAATCCCGAAAATGCATATGCCGTTGCATCACCCGCGGCGATCTCCATGTAGTAAATATAAATATTATTGTGGAAAACAGATCACATATATTAAATCCACTTCTGGTAGAAACGATGCTTCATCCATGTAGTAGCTATTTAGTATAGATTTACAGTACTCCTCTTTTAAACAATGATATAGATGGCTGTTTATTTTGTATAATTTGTATCGTATACTGCAGCATTAGTCTATTACAGCCCGGACTGCACGTGCTGGGTTATGTGCACTTGCCACAGATTTGTATCCGTCTTGTTCCCGTTATCAATATCACTGTATCAAACACTATACTCGCAACAATAACCCGGGTAGCTGACTAAAATACGATTGCGTGCTCGTCGATTGCGTGCTCACGGGGAAGTCCCAAATTGGAAGTCAATAAGACGACCCCCAAAATGGACATTGCGCATGCGTGGAGCCGAGAGGGGTTACGGGTATTGATGTGCTCCGGAAACAGTGATGTGATCGCGCACGTGGTGGTGTATTTTTTTACACGCAAATACGTTTTTCGGGGACTTGGCCGACCATTTTCTCTGCGACCTGCATTATTTTTCTCGTTCAAACTACTATTATTCCCCGGCTGAAAATCACGTTTTTCGGCGACTTGGCCGACCATTTTCTCTGCGACCTGCATTATTTTTCTCGTCAAACTATTATTTCCCCGTCCGAAAATACGTTATTCGGCGACTTGCCTGACCATTTTCTCGGCGACCTGCATTATTTTTCTCGTCAAACTATTATTTCCCCGTCCGAAAATACGTTTTTCGGCGACTTGCCTGACCATTTTCTCTGCGACCTGCATTATTTTTCTCGTTCAAACTACTATTATTCCCCGGCTGAAAATCACGTTTTTCGGCGACTTGGCCGACCATTTTCTCTGCGACCTGCATTATTTTTCTCGTCAAACTATTATTTCCCCGTCTGAAAATCACGTTTTTCGGCGACTTGGCCGACCATTTTCTCAGCAACCTGCAATATTTTTCTCGTCAAACTATTTTTTCCCCGTCTGAAAATACGTTTTTCGGCGACTTGGCCGACCATTTTCTCTGCGACCTGCATTATTTTTCTCGTCAAACTATTATTTCCCCGTCTGAAAATACGTTTTTCGGCGACCATGGCCGACCATTTTCTCGGCGACCTGCAATATTTTTCAGTAAAAATATTATTTCCCCGTCTGAAAATACGTTTTTCGGCGACTTGGCCGACCATTTTCTCTGCGACCTGCATTATTTTTCTCGTCAAACTATTATTTCCCCGTCCGAAAATACGTTATTCGGCGACTTGCCTGACCATTTTCTCGGCGACCTGCATTATTTTTCTCGTCAAACTATTATTTCCCCGTCCGAAAATACGTTTTTCGGCGACTTGCCTGACCATTTTCTCGGCGACCTGCATTATTTTTCTCGTCAAACTATTATTTCCCCGTCCGAAAATACGTTTTTCGGCGACTTGCCTGACCATTTTCTCGGCGACCTGCATTATTTTTGTTCCCAAACAATTAATTCCCTGCCTCTGAATAATCCTTTGCAGAGGTTTGGTACAGTTTTTGCCCTCCTGGTTTCAGCGTTGGTGGTTCAAAATGTTGCAAAATTGTTGCGGTTTCGCTTATTAAGTTTTGCAAACAGGCGATCTTCAACGAACTATTCATATTTAAATGACTTGTCAGCCAGCATTGTTGGACCGGCGGGTCCGCGGAAGATCGCGCATATTCATACCCATTGTTATTTTAATGAAGCGTTCTGGCCGTGCTGGAACGGGTTGTCAAGGGCTCTTTTGTTAAAAAAGTCTGCAGGATCCCGCAGAAAGAACGCGTCGCGGACGGCCAGTCAATTTCGAGACGGCGCCTAAGTGACAGGACTCACCTGCTATCTGTCATCTCTATGCTGGCACCAATAGGGTCCATTATGTCATCATCCATGGACATATCCGGCAGCATACGGCCAGAATCCCCTGATGGACCGCGGCCCCACGCCATATTGGGTGGTTTGTCGTAGCCATTGGTGTAGCCTCCACTCTTAGGAATGGGGGAGGCTTTGGCCATCGGATCATCCATGTCGTCCATGTTGCCGTTGATGGGAAATTAGGAGTCCACCCGAAATAGACTTTAAACAAAAAACGTTTCCAAGTTGTGTATCTCCAAATCTGAGGGGCTGCTCTGCTTGTAAACTTTCAACTCCTCAGCACTCGATTCAAATTATCTGTAAATGAAATTATAAGAAAGTCAACATAATTATTCTATTCACAACAAACACAACCATTTTGTCTGCCTCTTGACGACAAGAAGGATTAAGCCATGGAAGAAGTCATATTTGACCGCTGAAAATTGCGAGGTGCTGCACCAAATGACCAAGCTGGCAACATTTATTACTATAATAAGGCAAGGTTTTCAGTACCAACACGGAAATAAACTCATCAGCAGGAATGTGATTCCTTCAAAGGTCTGAGGTCTCCTTAGCAGGTGGTTTCTAAAAAAGGTCTGGAATACTCATGGAGAGCTTCGGACTCAAAACTGGAGAGCCGCATTCCCCTAAAGACGACTGGAGTAGACTGGCCAGAAAGCCACGAGTAACACCTCATGGTCCTGTTCTTCTTTTTTATTCCGTCAAAAATAAAAAATTACTCATGCAAGTTCATTGACATGGTGATAGCGTCTACCTCCTTAATCATATCCTAATGTTTTTATCTTCATGTCATGAAGAATGATTGGTATGTTCATGGCCAATGATAAAAAATAAACAACTTGCAGCACCTGGCAAATTTGTCTTGCAGAAAAAACAGAACACTCGGTAAACGTAAATCATCAGGTTGAAAACTCAATAATTCCAGAGAGGGGATTACACAGGCAGAGTTTAAACTTGAAGGGGGGGGGGGGTTGTTGGTTCAACCAAAGAACCATCATACAAAATGCAGGCTAGAATATTCTTGATATTGTTTTTTAATTAAGGCAATTTTCCCTCTTAGCAGAAAGCCTTCTAGGACTTTTCACACGACGCTAAAAAAACCTCTCTCCATGGATGCAAAAGATTGTGTCATCGTGTGAAAGGACACCAATGCTTGAGAGTGACCCACATCCCTGGTGAATCCTCGAGAGATTTTGACCGAGGTCCAGAACTATGAGAGAATTTTTCAATGGTTGAGAGTTTTTTAGCATTTTTTGAAACGGCCTTATGACAAAACCTGACATTGTCTATAAACTGCAACATCTGAAGAGATGATACATACATTCAACGCTATCTCATGTGGAAGAGAAGAGAAGAGAACCTCCCTGGAGGAACAAATCTACTGGTCTTGCTTTCTGTACTTGTACCGATCTTGTAGGCCTACATTGTGTACATGTACATGTACATACAGAACATACGTGTTGCCATGTACAAAATACATGAATACAACAAAATGTACATGATATGTGCCATAAATCAGATTTATGTCATTCCTAATGCTGTCTGAAAAGAAACAGACCATAAGGGGGAGGGCACATTGTACTGTATGTTCTTGAATTCTGAAAATTTAAAATTACATGTAGCACCAAGTTACCAAATGTAAAATAAAAGGGTTCCAATACAGAGTATATGTATCTTCACATGTTTTGAGGTTCCCAATACTGAGGAATGTGCACAAATGTATAGTGTGCAAAGTAAACACCAGTTATGTCATACATTGCACTTATATGTACTATCATGGAGGAATAAAGGATTGGAATGGCACATTCATTGGACTTTATCACTGGCCATTAGTACATTCCAGAGGTTTGGGGTTTACCAGTAGAAAGACATTCACGAACTACATTGTACATGTAAGACCAAAAATGCAGGCATATAGGCCTATACATTAAAACAATGTGACGACTACATGTAGATCATTCATTGTGAAATGTACACAATACATAATAGGGCCTACATGCACATGATGTACACAGTTGAACACGATTATACATGTACATGTATGTACATGTAGGCACAAACAAGTGTATGCATCCAATAACACCATTGTACTATCACTATATTGAAATGAGACTTACCCACAACATTAAACTGTCCGTGTACTTGTCCACGTACATGTACACGTAGACATTAATTTCCAAGGTGTACACGTACTAATGCACATGTATTGTGTGTTGTGTGACAAGACACTCAAATTCCTTAATAATGCAAAAATATTTCCAAATTACCCCGCCATCATCACTGACGCTGAATACAGCCAAAGTATGGTAGCATCAAGGCTTAACAAAATTACAATCACAAACTCTACATGCAATGCTACCCCCACCAATGGCCGCCAACCGATAAGGATATTTGCATTTTGAATTGACATCACAGACCTGCACTAAGCCCTTGTGGCATGGCGCGCGCACGCTGGGCCAACAAGCCACGCCTCTTAATACAGTATTTTCATCAACTCACCGAAGATCACATGATACCAAACAAGTCCCAAGAGTAAACATGACATTGTACCTTCAGGGTACAGTCCGCACATCCAGCAAAAAGAAAAATAATCATCAGAACTGGAGCCGGACATGACTGGATTTTCAGCATTGTGTGAGGACTAAAGAGTGAGTAAGTGCACACACAATTCGCTCACTCACTGACAATGCATTAATGTGCAAATTCTAACAATGTAAAGCCCAACGTACAGCCTGCGGAGTGCTTGCACAGTGCACAGAGTTTAGTTAACAGACCTTTACTATGTACTGCTGAACGACAAAACAGCACTTGATTATTAAACATTCTAATACGTCTACAAGTTTTGATTTTTATTTGCATGTCCACACATGTACCGGTATAAAAAACTGCTGCAGGAGAAGACAAACAACATTTTACAGTCCATGTGCATATTTAGTTGCCACATTCAAACGCAACTACATGTACAACAGTGCCAGCATATCAGCATACATGTACATGTATTAACCAATCTGTAGTTAATCTTTAGACATACATCTTTAATGAGTCCGCATTGTGTACATGTACTGATGTAGGCCTACAACTTTTCAAATTTCAATGGAATCAGTTCGTACATGTTCACTAGGAATTTACAATTTACAACAAAGTTCACTGTTGATGCCTCAAGTCAATTAAAGATAATTAACGGGGTAGGTTTGCTGTCTTTTTAATGTACAATGTACATTGTACATCACATGTAACACAGGACCTGTATAGGGCCTACATGTACATGTACAGACTGCCTGTAAAATCAAAGGCTTCTACATCCATTGAAGGTAAAATAAATGACCCACGAATAAGGTCTGTAGTCTGTACATATTTTCCTTATTTGTAAATAATACAATGCCTCTTTAGATAAAACCCATTATTAGGACAAAAAATGCAGTCAAATTAGGGGGCAAAGGGCCACCGTGTATGAAAATTCAGAGCCCACAAACTGATTCCAAACAAACAAAGATCTGACCCAGAACAAACAGCAAGTTATTGATGTTGGTTCTGGGAGGACCTCAACAAGAGCATACCAAGGTTACCTAGTGCTGGAGCTGGTACTTGTATAGTACCATTCATCCACCATTCGTCCATGCTTGCACGTAACAAATGTGTTGTTATACCTCCTATACGTGCGTACATGTAGACCTGTGTGTAATCTGGAGCTAGGGAGTTGAACACTAATGGCAATCAGGCTAGATCATTCTTTTCAGCACCCACAATCATACATTAGTATTTAAGGTTCCCACAAAATTTGGGCAATTGATACAATTCCATGACTTTTCCATAACCCACATGCATGTCATTTAAAATAATATTTTCGACAAGCAAATGGTGCTGACAAAGGGACAATAAGAACTTCAGTGTAGAGCTGTGTGTTCACATACCAAAAGCTCAGCCACCTTTTTTTTTTAGAAGTGCCCCAGGACCATGGATCGTTAAAAAGCATGGTTTAGGAGCTTTTCACCCATAAATTGCCCAAACTGCACACAGTGCAGTTCTCACACTCATTTCCACACTAACAGGAGTGAAACGACCTGACATCCCCCACCTAAAGCATTCCTAATGGACTCATTCATGCAATACTAAATCATATTGGGGAACGTCTCTGATGCCACTTGAATATTCCCCCCCAAAAAAATTGTATATTCAATTTGTGAAAAGCTTTATCAACATTTGCCGAAATCCAATGTGCTATGCAAGGTAGAGTATTGATTGACTGACAAATTGAAACAAAAGCTGAATATGATGGATTCGGACAGGTGAGCGTGCCCACGCAAGCTGTAAACAAGACCTTGACCATGTGTATGCATCACATAACCACCTTAAAAGAGACCCTTGGAACATGGTTAACCTTTGGTACTGTACTATTACACTATCCATGAGGGGGCTTGGTGTTAAATCAAAGGGGACCAATACCTCCATTCACAAGGGTACTGAACTACTGATGTTGAAATGAAATCAGTTCATTCCGACCAGTTAGCGAACAATTTGTGCTTGGTTTACCCTTGCAAAACAGGCTGAACTATGTTGCTTACCCTGTCAAATCAACTTAAATCAACTTAAAAACTTTGTGGTAACTTCCTTTTATGACACAAGCTATGACCAGACACGGGTTTTATTTACTGTTTGAAAAAAAAACAGAAACGAAATAGATCAGCAAGAACCCATACTTCCACAGTTCCACTTAAGAAAACAAAATGTAATTCTGACAACTGACACGATAAATCTCAAGAAAAATTGATGTGCCCTTTCTCAATGAGTATTTGGGCATAATTGAAACCTCACCATGTATGCACTGAGCTCACTGGGGGAACTTGGGGGAAAACTTGGAGGGACGCCAAGAAAGCACTTGTCACATTCAGGAAGAGAAAGTGCAGTTTGGGCTGGGCAACAATGCCCAATGAACCTTTCTCATTCCACCCTGACAATAGCCACATTAAACCATATTGAATACCCCAGCAAATCCAGAGAGTTCCAGCATCCCTGGGGCTTGACGCCAACGGCTCGTCAATCACAAATACCAGTACTATATAACTGCTGCATTCGAAATCAATGTTAGAAAAAAAAAATACATATTTGCTGCTTGACAGCTGACGCACACAACACACTCTTGTGTAAATAATGATGGCTAAATGTTTGGCAAAAGTCTCATGGAAATGTGAGATTTGCACATCACTATTATCTGCATCCATGATCCAGAAAGAACAAGGCCTGTGCCATGGGAATTCACAGGCCATGGCCTCCACTGCTCTCTATCCTGATCTTAGCCTTGGTAAGATACCCTCTCCTTCCCCCTCGGAAACAAAATTTGAACCCTGATGTCAGGATTTTCTGATGGGCATGTTCCTTACAATGGAGAACCAGCTTTGCAACTTCAATGACCAACTTCTAATACACTGTACAAATGTACAAGCACCAACTGTATACATGTAGCTGCCCACTAAGAATAAGGATTAATGGGATTCTGGATGTGTTCTGTGCTTTAGCAAGTTGTACATGTATACATACATGTATGCAGTTGTTCTCAGGACTCCAAGCACAAAAGATTAGTCTGAAAATATAAGCAGGCCATGCAACCCATATCCAAAGTGCTATTAAAGGCAAAAGCTTCTAAACACGTTCCCTACTGAAAAATGCCCTAAAACTGGAATCCAACCAGCTCCACAGAGAGCTTAATCCCTTTATTGTTGTCATTATGACAATAATTCCTCTAGATGCTTACATATAAAAATATCACCTGCAATTCACTCGGCTGAACAAATGAAATCCAGCCCGACACAGAAAATTCAGCACCCATGAAATCTCTTTCATCACCGCTGACGATCATGAACGTAGAAATGGATTGTTCAGTATTCATGCAAACCCTTCGCTGAGTTAGAAATTTACACCCAAAGTGCAGAGTGGCCTCATATTTTGACCTCACAAGAGGTATGAGAATACCCGAGCTTGACTGCCAACCAATCATGCAAGCTTGCTGCGCTTACAGACCCCACTGTGCTTGTTCTTCAGCGTTCCTCCCAGCACGCCCTCACTGCCTCTCGGCGGGAGCCTGGCAGGTTCCTTCTGCTATCTCCTGGATGCATGGTGTGCACACTCACAGGACCAAAAAAAAAATCAGCCTGTACTTAAAACATAAATGCTTCTGGGGACTGGAATCTTAACAGGGGGAGTCAGCTTTGCAAAAGGTCAGCAGGGTTATTGTTGAAATAGCAATTTATTCTGCCAGGGTAATGGCTTTTTTGAGAGGAGATAAAAACAGTTTTAATAGTCAGTGATGAAAACACATCTATAGACTCAAGATTCATTTATTTTTTTTCAATGTTAAAATCTAGCGGGTACAACTACAAACCGGTACAATATATTTTTTTATGTATTAAACCAGAATTTAGATTATTCTTCATAGTACATGTGTGAATTACATGTAAGTAAATATTTTTTATGTGATTCTAATACAGTGTATAATGGATGTACAGTAATAACAATATGCCTTGTTTTTTTTTATCAATTTGTTTTATTAATGTTTTTAATTTAGTTAGGAGGGCCTCACATGTTTTGATCCTAGCATGATCTTTATCATTTTGTGCAAATAACATTGGTCCTGTTTATGTCAATCCATCCTTATAATTTACATGTAAGTACTGAGTATATTTCTGTGTCAACATCATGGAAATCATGATGTAGGCCTACATTGTACATGAAATTGACCAACAATCCATGTCAAATCAAGGTATGCTAGGACACATCTAGGGGGGGACACACAAAAGTGGCCTCTTAAGTTCTTGTCAAGGCTACAAACAGGGTCACGACCCTACTGGGTCAAGCAAACATGAGGGACTTGGGCAGCCACACCACTCACCAGCAGGGCACAAATAAACCTCATTTTCAGTCACCCTGCTACCCCCTGTGGGAGCCCAGAACTGGATCTCCATCCCACACTGAATGCTTCAATTTTGTTTTTTCAAAACAGAAGGGAGTCACAAGACTGTCAACTTATCGCTGAAAGATGTACTAGTGCTGATGGAGGCACTTTGCCATCAATCTGGGCAGAAACTGATTGAAATTATCATTGTACCTGTATGTGTAATGTAAAAACAGAAATTGCATGTCTACACTACATGTGTGTATACATGTATGTTGTACATGTATACACCTCATCATGTGCCACCAGGGGCCGATTTCACGAAGCACTAAGAATTATGTGTGAATTCATCTTAAATTGCTAAGCAACGTGTGATGTCACAATACAAATCACTAAGGTGATACTGAACAACTAATCTTAAGATTAATCTTAGTGCTTTGTGAAATCCAGCTCAGGACTAGTGCTACTGCTAGGACTAGTGTTCATTTTTCCTAAGTGCTTGTTATAATGTTAGAGGTACATGCACATGTCCAGCAGTCCTTTGTTTGTCTGGTTTTCTTTTAGAGCTAGACTACATGTAGACCTACATGTATAATAGGCTTACTGTACCTGTGTAGATCTGTACAGTCATCTGGTATTATAAACACATAAAATTAGATACCACAATATTGATTTTTCCTCTTTTCTCATTACACGTACAGCATTAACATCATTAACATTTTTGTTCCAATTAGATTAATGTATAGGGGCTCAGGATGCGCTACATGTGTGCATACATGTAGGCCCTACATAATGTACATGTACGTACCAGTATAAAATATTTGGCCTACACTTCATGCACGGAAGGTGAAGTTTGTACTGTATAATGTGTGCACGTATAGATACACTACATTAGACAAATCTACATTTATGCATATGTTCAATGTATTTCACTTGTAATGTAAATGATTTTGTTATGACAGGTGGAATTATTGTTGACAGTTTTGAACATCAAACAGCTCTGTCCCACCTAAATGCACTCCCTAGTAGATGCGTACATTTCAATTACACTTAAAATGTCAACTTGACAATTGATGGTTTCCATCTCCTACAAGAAACAGTGTATCATGCATTTTCTATCCCTTACATGTCCCTCCTGGGCACTTTGTCTTGAAACTTTTTTCTAGACATCAATGTGTTTGCAGCAACTCATTCAGTAACCATTTGGCAAGTTACTTGCTATTTTAGACCAAGTTGGTCCATTCCATTCAGTCTACAGTCCTGTCCTTCCCAGTCAAACTGTACATGTATGCCGTTCAAAGTTGATGGATTTAAAGGTACATTTAGTATCATACTTTGGTTATTATCAAAGAAATGCAGATTCATGGGCAAAAATACCAAGACAGATACAGTAACACTAACAGTCATCTGTGAAAATTTCAGTCCCATATGTTAGCCCACTTTTTGAGAAAACAGTTACAAAAAGCCACAGTATTTCTCACATGTAAGTCTTTTCTCTTTTATTTTTGATCTTTTAAAAGATCAAAAAGATTTTCGGTCGCTGGTTTGACTAACTTCTGGATAAATACACCATTTAAGGCGGAACAATTTTAATGGTCTGTTTTGGTTTCTTACCAAAGTATGATACAACCTTTAAGAATGAAGATGGTTTTAGGTTTAAATTATGACTCAGTATCTGTTTGTCTGCTTGCTTTGTTGTTTGCTTATTATCTGCAGATCAATTTTATTTGACTAGTAGTAGTACTGTACATCATTCTTGGAAAAGATTTCTTTGTGTGCTTGCTTGTGTTCCTGCTGCTGCTAATTGTCACATGACCATTCATCCTTAATTGCTCAACAACATACCGGTATCTTAAATTTCACAGAGTCTATGGCTTTTGATTCAGTGTTGTTAAACTTGGTGTTCCCTTCAATTTCTGGTGGAGTTTGTAGTGTCCCTACCAGAGTACAATTGCCCCATTGAGAATCCCATTACAGACCTGTGTAAAACAGGACCTGAGTTTGGAAGTCCTGAATGAAACCTTTACATGTATGAACAATGTAATGGGAAGAACCTAGTACCAATCCCACCAAATGAAATAGTTTGTCAACTCAACCAAACAACAGACTTTTGATTATAAGGGTATAAATGCTGCTTTACGTCATGATTCATGCATATAATTTAGAACACTCGAATGTGTGCCCAGTGACCCAACAAAACTGATTTTCAGGTACAGGCATGACAGGTGTGCGGTACCATGTTGCCAATTCAACCTATAAAATGCAGCATACCTTTTGGAGTACAACTCAATATGTGTTCAGGACTAGGTCAAATGTACACACCTGTATGATGATAACAATATTATGGGCCGAGGGCACCAATAAAAAGCCCCAAGATTGATGGGAAAAGTTTGTCAAGTGAACAGATCAGCCCTTGGGCAAGTGAAGAAGAAAACTTTGTTTGTTCCATTGTTCATTTTTGTAAGCCTTACCCTGGCAAAGAGCTTATAAATATTTTCTTTGATGGAATGCAAACAAATGTACCAAATGCGGATATTTCCAATGCATGTATTTTGCAAAAAGAGAGTTTCCGTCCAAGCTTCATTTCAGTTACTGCCTTCAGCGAGTGAGTAAGGGATCAACTATCTACCAGCATATTGTGAAGCCCTGAGCCTTCTTCGCTGGAGATTTTTGTCAACCTTTTGACAGAAAACAGAATGGCTTTCGATATGGGGTATGCTCTGTATTCATGTTTACATACATCCGTGCATTGTCATGATTGTGGTAGGGTTAGCATTGGGTTTTGCAACAAAAGACACTCTCTCTCCTGAGGACGACTAGAGCACACTAGTCGAAACATTGAGAATCCACTCTCATCGGTCCTTTTTCAGGACCACACATCTTTCTAAAAGAGATTTTTGATACATGGTGTTACCACAAGCCTTACTCTCTGTAACAAAAGATTTGATTGTGAACAGCAAATATTTCATTTTCAGTGATCCATCACAGTTAGAGAATGCAGGGAAGTGGTTTCATGGTAGGGTAGGGTGTCTGCCTCAGCACCCCTAGTCATTGCTTCGGTGGCCCTTCAAATGTCCCAATGTAAGACATTTAGGATTCAACATTTAAAATTCTCTCTTCAAAGACATCTTTACAAAGTTCATACCCTGAGAGATGGGGGCATGAGAAGTAAGGGGGAACAGATTTCCAAAAGAAAAAAAAACAGGTATGCTTTTAAAAATCCTGCACACAGTATCAAAAGTAAGGGAGCACCTTTAATATACGGAGATAAGGAGTGCCTCTTTAAAGAGACCAGCTCACTTGCCAAACAAATACTTTGCTGCAGTGGAACCACCCATTCTTGGGCAGGATTACTGGTCCCTAGAAATAACACACACCAGACAATAGTGAGGAATTATACCAATCCAGTGACCCTGAAGAAAGCCTGAGACCTAAGGTCTGGATGGCTGCTCTGAAGTGGTTGCGCCCCCCAAAAAGAAAGACAAACATTCTTTTGTTGTACAGGACCTTAGGCCCTCAGCATCCCATTCACTGCATTGGCTGGTTAGCAGCATGTGATTCTGTTTGAAAAATGCTTACGAACTGCCTGCCTACCAGTCCAAATATTCTGGCACATTTGTATAATGAAGGAACATAGTAAGGGCAGATCATGAGGGAAATGTTAATTAAGTATGAGTTGGCCTCTTTTGATGAGTTTGTTTTTTTAGTTAGTCATTTCAAACCAATTTGACATTTTTGGCAAGACAACATTTGATAATTTATGTTCCACATCCAAAAGCAGACGTTACATTCTGTACCTTATTAAAAACTCACTCAAGTCAAATAGCTCTACTCGCCTACTTGTTCGGGTTCTTATTTTAATTTTGTAAAATTGCTCACAAATACCCTTTTTTTTTAAGTAATAAACTGCTGCAAACTGCTCATATATAAAATATATCAAATAATAAACAAATGTGTGAATAAAAGAATTTCACTTTGGTACCTGATGACATTTTCAGCACTTTTTTAGCAGAACTGAAACCTTACTTTATTGCATAATAATAATAATAATAATAAATACATTCTTAAATAGCGCTTCACATTGTAAAAACAATCTCAAAGCACATACAGTTACACTGTGTAGTAACTTGGGGGGGGGGGGGGGGGGGTTGAATGCATCGATCTATAAAAAGAACAGCTGTGTGTCCTTAATGACCTTAAAAGGGGTTTACAATAGTACCACCAGTACACAAATTGTTAGTAAATTCTGGGGCAATTTTTGACCATTTGCCAAACATTTCCCTCAGGGAGAACAAAAGGACAACTGAGAGTGGGCCTACTGAGGTCAAGGTCTGAGTTGGTTTCAGTCAAATTCCTGCCCTGGTTTCAAATGACAGATAAACCTTGGAAGCCACGGCCAGTGGATCAGAACAAACCAAGTTACAGTGGAATGCCAATATAGCTACTCACTGCTATATACCATTTACCGAACATCACCCTTGACTCCCAATTTTTGTGTACCAAACTTCTTGAACATTCCTCTGCTATTGTTTTTACAAAATCAAAAGATTTTACACAAACGGGAAAAATTTACTGAGTAAAGCAAATACTGTTTGGCCATTTGTAATTCCTAAATAATTATGACAGATTTGTATCATGTATGCACATGAGCGGGACATATGTACAGTAGAACAGTACATAATATGTATAAAAAAAATGAAAAGAAGGTGCTTTATAAAAAATGGCCACCACACCGCTGGAGGCTGAAAATCGCTACCCAACGACTGCTTTAACAAACAAATTGCATGCATCCCACAGCATTTGTTAGCTGAGTTCAACACAGAGTAATTTTCTCTAAATAAAAAGATTTATTTCTGAGACACTGTATCGTGTCTGGTTCATACATTTTAAATGGCTACTGCTCCATTCAAAGTGTATCGTTGTAGGTCAAAAACCAAGTAAAACTCACTTTTCAGATATGCTACCCCAGTGTTACACAGCTGAGATTGAAGTTCATCAAGACTTGAATCCAGTATTCAGTAAAGTAACTCTTAGACTTAGAGGACATAACCCCTTTTCCGTAATGGTCATCAGAGGTATTCTTTCTGAAGTATGAACCTGGCTTAACATGGAAGTTTAAGTTCAATGACACATATTTTTCTCCAGCTGTTGCGATGATCGTAACACTAAGGTCCGAGTCCCCATGTCAGACCAAGGGTTACGATTATCGCAACTATACCTTTGGCCGTAAAAAGAATTTAAAAGGAAAAATTTTATATAAACAGTAATCTGTCACAGGGATTCACATCAGCACCGTTTTCACAAACTGACAAGTGACAAATTCACCGACTAGATTATGTCATAGAGGAATAAACCATGTGTTTTATTCCTCCATGATTATACTATGGAAAATCTTACTTTATTGTATGAGTGTGCGCATTCAGTTTGTGAAAAAGGGTGATGAAAATAGAAAAACTGATGATGTCATCATAAAGATTGTGTGGTTAATCATCATAACGCTTTTAAACAGGATAGACCTAGGGTAGGGGCCTGTTTGTTTTGCGCACGAGATCAGTGATCTGCAGATCCACGTCCCATGGCCATGGATGATACACTAAAATGGGATCAAGATCAGCAGGATCCGTGATCTCGTACGTGAAACAAACAGGCCCTAGAACTTGGCCCAAGTTCTAGAAATTAGAAGGACAGGTTCCATGAGATCATGGAGGTAGAAACCTGGGCCCAATTTCATGGAATCCGCAAAAATTCTTCGCTTACAGTAGCAGAATTATTTTGGTTACGGTTAGCGTATTTCACGGAGCAGTTTCCTTTTTGGTAACGGTAAGCAAGGAATCCGTGCAGAATGCACACGACAGCGCGTTAGCAGAAAATGATCACAGTTACCCTAGAAATTCTTTGCTAACCGAGAGTCTTGCTTACGCCTTAGTTACGGATTCCATGAAATGGCACGCGTAGCAGTGCCCGTAAGCACAAAAATAGGCAGTACAAATTCCATGAAATTGGGCCATGCACACCCCCAAACCTCCATGTCTTGATCATGAGATCATGCCCATGAGTTTCAATTAAAATTAGCCTACATCATTAACTTCAAAGTTTTGACAAAAACTAACAAAGGCAAATGTTTGGACTTTGGTTAAATCTTATACAGGCTGGGGCAAAAGGTAACAATTGTGGTGGTGGGAGCAAAAAAGGAAAAGACCCTTTGAAGTAGACCAGTTAAAATTGATCCACCACTGACACTGCAACAGTGCAAGTCACATTTAACATTTTGTGTGTATCGTGTTTACGTTGCAGGGTATTTCAGCTTACGAAACCGCAAGCCGACTGCAAATTTAGTTAGGCCTACTGAAGTTCCGTTTCCAAGACATTTCTGTCTCACAAAACCCTGTTTATCCTCCCTGAGGAACATCCGGTTTATAAAATAAGACTGTGGAATTGACGAACTTTTCCTTAAATAGCAGAAATCGTTTGTTTTTCAGCACGAGTTGTAAATGAAACTTACCGTTTTTAGGCGTACACGGTCATGGTTGCACAGACGCCATACTTGCTATGTAAATTAGACGAATAGAGGTGAATTCTGCCTGCCGTTAGCTTATGCAAATCACGTACACCAACTCAAAAGGACCATCCATTATTTGCAAAGGTAGGCTACCGGTTTAAAAAATTCTATACACAGAAATCATTTATTATTGTAATGTATATACACCTATCTAGGACTTAATACCAACTTAGAAGTGATTTTGGATTAGTTTTTGAACCCTCATAATAATGAATACGTGTAATGATTCCAATTTTGTATCATAAAAAATAAACTGCACTAGTGCACACCCCCAAACTGTAGTGGTATGAGCCTACCTGTGACAAACAGCATTCCACTTGTTCTTTGTAATCATTGAAGCATATCGTATTCGTATTGCGCGATAACCCACATTACCTAGTGCTGTTCCCATCATGTCATGCTATGCAACATTCGTAAATCCATTCATGACACTTTCTTTTGCAGGATACTAGGAAAGGATGGAGAAAATGATAAGAAATTTGAAAAAGGAGGAAATGTTATTTCTAAACAATCATGAGAACTTGAGCCTAGCATGAAATTGATATTTAGCATTTTTTAATCGATGGGGGCGTACCGCATGATGACGACTATATGATTACATGCGTGATTAATTTGACTGGTATGCCGTTTGGCCCATGATTCAAACTGAATCTTTTCATTTACTCGGCACGTACAAAGGAGTCAAAGACGAGCTGTAGGAGTACGTGTGCTCATGTATGAACGGCCGATTCTATTTTGTGATAATATTTATCCGACCTGTCGACCAAGATTACGTTTCAAAACACATAACATCAGATTAAATCTATTACTTTATACTAAAAGGCGCAGACTTCTAAATAATTGTATACCAGCAGAAGTTTTGGGGCGTTTACATAATTACATAATTATCTATTGCGTTGCATCTAACGGCTACATTTATATCCCACTGTGACCTATAGGATGTGTATTAGAATTTCCATAACATAAAATGTATGTAATCAATTCAATTATGACAAGGAAATAATACATTTTTGAACGACTTCCTGGTTGGAGAGAATGGCCGCCTGGAGTGGCCGGATGCCAACCGTACACTGAGACTTGGTCCCCCACTCCCACCACAGTAAAAAAGTACACGCACGCAAACTTCATAAAAACAACTAGCAAAACAGAAATGTTCACAGATTTACATAATAATCACAGGATAGAAAGATCGACATGGTACAAACATATCATAAAAATTGTTCCGCCTGAAATGCTGTATTTATCCAGAAATGAGTATAACAAAAGACTGAAAACAGTTTTGGTCTCCGAGATAACTCATCTATTAATTACAATTTCGCGTAACAATTGCAATGTTTTTCGCTGTTTTCTACTGTTTCCAATGATCAATTGAGCTGCAAATCTCACAAGTATTATGAAATATCAAAGTATGAACAGACCACAGCTGTTCTATCAACGTTACCAATGACTCAGATTATACGCGACAACACTGACTGAACAATTGATATTTTTCATAAAAAAAATGTCTGTAGTTTCCGACGTGGTTGTCACTGTCAGAGGCAGATCATCACGCCTACTTATTTACACCCACCACCCCAGGAGAAACGCGTTGAATTTGGACAATAAAAAGAGAAGAAGGGACATCATTATGTCATTATTCATTAATCAAAACCCCAGAAGATGAGTCAGTAATTTACTCCTTAATGTCGTATCAGAGATATCAAACAACGAGTTGCTTATAGAATCAGAAGGCCCATAAATGAGCCTTCCAAAGTTCTCAAACTAAGTAACAAATGCTGGAGTTTTGTTTTTTAGAAAAGGCACAGATTCTGGCCGGATGAATGGAGGCGAAGAATATGAGGGTGTAAATTATTTCACTTTGTTGTTTTTTTTATCAAAGAAATGCAGTTCCATGGGCAAAATATAAAGAAAGACACAGTAACAGTCATCTGTGAAATTCCAAGTCCCACACGGTGCCCACTTTTCTGAAAAAACAAACGTCAGAGGTATTTTTAAATCATCAGTCACTGGATGTTTGCTCTCCCGAAGATCAACATTATTTTGGTCAATTGGTTTACTCTTTTTCTGAATAAAGCATTTCACCTTCTAAGTTAAAGGTAAATCTGTGAAGATTTTTGTTTCGGTATTCTACCAAAGTACAGTTCTTTTAAGGTCCAATTCAATAACTAATATCTGTTGAACTTTGTGAACAGGGAACTAGCCATGGCTTGTGGTATACAGGGTCCGAAACATACCGCAAATGGCAAAAACCGCAAATGATATATCAAACGGATCAAAGTTCAGAAAAGCTAAGCCTCCAATGAAATTTGCATTGTGATTTTAATCTATTGTGCTCACACATTGTGTGCATTTTTTTCTTCCAATGTTCAGATGTCAAGATTTTGATGCATGAATGCCTTTGATGTGAAAACATGATGCAGACAATGAAGTTCACAATCAGTAAAAAGAAAATATGGAAAAATATCTTGGGATTCCTAGAAATAAATAAGTAAAAAGGAATAAATAAATAAATTCTTTAATAAAAAAGACAAGTGAATTTCATTAATACAAAAAAGCAATACTGAGAAAAACACGCATGACATTGGTGTTGATACCCTGTTAGTTACAAAGGCATTTTATTATAACTTCTGAAAACCAAATGTTTCCTATGAACAAGAGTGAAAAAAATGGTGGTCATACTAAAATTACCAGTTCTATAAAAATGCATATCATAAAAGAGCAAAGGGTGTTGATTTAATTACAATTAATGGTAACCCAAGGTAAAATTACAAATTACAAACAATAGCTTGATTCATTACAAAACTGTGTGAAATTTGTAAAGGATTCCAATTTTTCTTGAATCAGAAAATACTGAATAAAAGTCATTGAAGTGTTAAATTGACACACATGACTGTAACACCATGTCTCAATGTCAAATGAATTTAATATGAAAATGGCAGAAACCACCCAAGTGTAGCTCTCACAAGCAAAAGCATTTTTCCCTCCAAACTAGAAGACCACATCATTACCATAACAGTACCCTGTGGGTAATATAAAAGGAGAAAATTGCTTGCATTGTCAACTCAACAAATCCTCTCTTTGCTGGCCCCAATAAAAATTTTAAAATGTTATACTTGGCAATCTGTTGTAAAAAAATGTCCAGAGAACTTTTTCTTCTAAAGGAAACCTGAATAGTAGAAGCTATAGGGTGTTTACGAAACGGAGGCTCAGGCTCCATTTCATGAATCCATTCTAAAATAACGGGTATCAAAATAGAGGCTTTTGGCTGCAGTTCTAAAGTAGATTATCTGGTTTGAAAAGAAAACACAGTTCCAGCTTCAGTGAAAAACCAAAACCTATACTTTCAGCATATGGATGTCAGAGCTGGAGCCTGAGCCTGAGCCTAAGCCTCCGTTTCATAAACGCCCATAGTGGAATGTTATGGTTTGCGTGATGCATAACAAAACATCACTGCATCTAACTTAGATATCACGAAGGCCCATTTTGCTGCAAATCGCTGCTGTGCATGTGCACTAATATACCGAGAAACAGTTAAAATAGATGTGCATTACATACAATTTTGGTCGGTAACTGGTGTCGAACTTTTTAGTTCTACAAAACTAAGGTCCTGAGAAACTTGTCCCTGTTTTCTTTTTATCTCTGCAATTATCGTTCATCATCCTCTTACTTTACATAAATACATGCTCTTATAAAAAGCATTTTAACAAATTAAAAGAAGAACACTTATTTGAATACAATGACAATGAAGACGAAACATACATGCAAATAAATACACAAAGACGGTAAAGTAATCTTTTAAAAAGACACAATTATACTTCCATTATCAGCTCTTGATTAAACAATGCACTTTTCCTAAAATGAGATGCTTCAATGTTGTGTTTGAAACTAAACTGTGCTATTATTGTTACAACCATCAAACTGAATACATGTACATTGCTCAGTGCAAGCAATTTCCAGGATATTTGGAACTAGTGCTTTGATGTTTATTGTGGATATATTCCCTTTCAACATTGTGGTTTTGTGGACAATATTGTACAAAAAAACACCCAAAACAACATATTATTCCCACTGGCCTATTTATCGTGTTTATATCAATTAGCACACTTTGTTTCCTTGTCATCAGACTAAGTCATAATCCAGCTATCAACAGGAATTGACTGGCTTCCCTTCTCACCCCCCAAAACAATAAATAAGGACAGAATACCAGTTTAATATTTGGAACTATCACACCTCGGTCAACAGAGGGCGCCCTATTACACAAGTGGGACCCCAAAACAAGACCCACAATGCTTGTGGAGGAAACAGCCCCACTTATTAAAATTACAGAACAATGAACTGGTAGATTGTTTTTAACAATAAAAAAGGTTTTTTTCAAAATTCAAAAATATCAACAGGAATTTAAGATTTTTCCATGTCAACAAGAGAAAACTGTGTAAAAAGAACACATTACCCATAACATAAACAATTAATATACGTACAGATTATGTAGTCAAATTGAATTATCTTAAACCATGAACATCAAAAATGATAATTTAACGTGATACAAAACTCTCAGAACTCTTTGATAAAAGTTTGAAACTTTAAATCTTTGTGGAATAAGTTTCCAACAATATAACGAGAGGGCCATATACATGGAAAAGCCTGGAAGTTTGGTTAGGAATGATAAAATACAAATCTATGCTGATTTGGTGCATGGTAAAACTTGGGCAATCTTTCTGGTCATTGTTATGGTGGGTGCCATTTGACATGCGAGTAGTGAAGCTATACTGAAATCCGAACACACTTTCTGAATGGCACCCTGTATCTTCTACCCTATTTAGGCACCCTAAAATCTTGATGATGAGCAGAGCCAAATCTCCACACAACAAGAGGACACTGTTTGAAACAATGAGCCCATTTCAGAATCACATGTACAAAGAATCCTCTCCTTATAGGTAACAGTCAACAGTTTCATGCAAATTTCCAATGTAAAAAGGTTTTCTTGAATTAAAAAGTACCACTTCAATTAGATGTTTTACTTCCCTGACTGAGTTATCAAAAAAGAGTTACAAATATTAATACTGCTACAAAAAACCCTATTGCATCAGGCAGTAACTATACAACAAAGGAACGACCTCGACCTGGTATTTGTCCATGGTAGTTACGCTGCAGTGTTGCACATACGGTTTGACGTGGACCAGTGAATGATGAGATTTCACACTGAAGGAAATTCCCTTGCATGTTTCAGTTTTAAGTTTCATTTAAAAGAGATTCATGGATAGTGTCAGAGGTCTTTGGGCAGAGCTTAGCACTTATTCTGTAGAGTACTACAGAATCCAACTGAGGTATAAATGAAAGAGTTGATGCAGGCTGCTGCATTTAAAGGTCAACACAGATAGTACTGGCTATTTCCATGCTGACATTGGAGTAAGACTGAGTGACTTAGATGAGTGATGGTGGAAGACTGTCTGGCACTTGTGCAATGTGCATCCATCATGATTGAGTGGTTTTGGTATGAACACGCTGGTGGACCTTCCTGTAGGAGTCCCTAGTGAAGGCCATCCCACAGGTCTCGCAAGGGTAGGGCTTGATGTTCATGTGTGTGTCCTCGTGGCATGTCAGCTGGTACTGGCTCTTAAACATCCTGGCACAATACTGACAGCCGAAGGGCCGGGATTTATCGTGGACCTTCTTATGATGGCTGAGGTACATGGCCCGACTGAAGGACTTGTCGCACCTATCACATGCATAGGGGAGGTCTGGGTCTGTGATGACCACATTGACGACAGGCTTGTGGCTTCGCATGTGCTGAAAGTAGGGCTTCTGACCTGAGAAGGTTTCTCCACACTGTCCACATGCGTATTTCGCCACATTGTTGGTGAAATTGTGGGATCTCACGTGTCGCAAGAAGGTCTTCTTCACTGAGAAAGTTTTCCCGCATTTGGTACACGGATACTCCCTTATGAATGTTACACAAGAACGTCTTTTCTGATGCCGCTTGAGGTTGTAGATCTGGGTGAAGACCTGTCCGCACTTGTTGCAGGGAAATGCCCCCCTTGAGCTGGCCCTTCTGGACGCTGAGGGCTTCTTTGTACCGTTACCTTGTGAGGAATGACCGTTTGCTGCCGATCCCCCCTTCTGGGCCAGGAGTGTGCTGAGGGCCTTCTTTTTAATCCTGGCCAACGCTTGGAGGTTCGCGGAACTTTTGACTTGAGGAATGGTCCTGGATTTGGATTGCTTTTGCCTTCGGCTAGAGGTGGTTTGCTCTACATGATGGATGAAGAGAATGAAAATGATTGACTGAACTATTTCTTAATTGATGATGATACATCACAAGCAACTGTTCAATCATCAGAGTATTATCATCAAATTACTTCCAGTCATCAGGCTACCCTTACTATGTGATCTATAAGGTTGCTCCTTATCTGTCAATATAATGGATACAAGTCCTGCAAGTTTCCCAGGTCTTACCAGCTATTGAAATGCTTACTACAATTCTAATTACGGTGTGTTGAAGGGGGGCCATTAGGCCATCAGCAAACCACCCTCCACAAATAGAGCACAAACTTCATAATAGTCTGGTTTCCAGACCAAGAATTTCCAACTATTCTCTGTCAATGCTAGGGTCCTGTATCGGCTAAATGTACAGGATGGTCATGTGACCAAAAAAGTAAATTGTTGACTTTTCCCGGGAACATCCGAAACATTGCGAACTCATTTTGGTCAATTTCCTGATAGAAATGTTGACTGTTGGGCATTTTCAACAGGTCACACGGGATCATGTACAGGAAAATACATTACAATAAGTTTGATTTCGTGCTACGGTTAGACAAATGGAGCTCTGTCCACATACAACACAGCATTCTTCACATACGCAATTTTGGGGCATTTGTTGCCTGTTTTTTCCCCACTCTTTTCACTATTATATTGCTTCTTGACTAGAGGTAAAATTGCATGTGCTTAGAACAGTGCAAAAATGAATGCCAAAACTTTCCCGCATCTAAAACTACATTAGCTTCTGCGCCAGCGCAAATAACAACAGCCATGTCATGCTCTATTTTTAACCGTAAACTGATACCTTACCTAAGATTTTAATAAGAGTCGTCAGGGAATGTTTGGGAAGGAAACCAGACTAACTTCACGAAAGCAACAAAGGCAAAGTTCTACCTTTGTTGCCCCAGTGGTCACTTCCCCTAGTGCCCCTATCAAATGACCCAACAGACACTTCACAGGCTCTCATAGACGTGCCACTTGGCAAGTCAAAAATCCTGCCCTGCCAAAAAACAGTGACCACTAAGCTTCCAGGTCAGTTAGGAGAGCTTCAATCACTTCAATATTTGCCATGTGGAATACAAACTTGACCTGAATGCCTGTCATAGACACATGAAGCAGAGTGTGAACTGACAAGAGAAGGCAAGACTAAGGATTGGGTTAATCTTATGACCTGACAAGATATTGATATGCCTAGAGCTTCTAGCCTCAAACTACATGTAGGTCTGTATTCAGGCCTTAATTTTAATAGAAATGAGGAGAGCTGCAAATCGCTCTCCTTAAAACAACGTAAAGAATTTCGGAGAGTGGTTTGCTCTTGCTATCAAAAATCGAGTTCAAGTTGAAAATTGTACCTTTAAATTGTTTTAACAGTTAAAAAGGTATATTTACACGTTTGGTAAAGGTCACAGGACTGCACTCATACTTTGTCTGATCAAACATGAACATGAAATAATAAACTTGTGAAAATTTTAGCTCGATCGGACATCTGAGTCACGAGAAACTAGCGAAAATCTGACTCGATTTTTCTTATAAAACATGAAAAACATGTTAGTTCCAAAAATCGTTTGGATAAACGATCTTTGGAAAAGACACTAAATCTCGATTTGCTTGAAAAACCCAGCATCTGAAGAACCAAATTTCCCATGGTGAATATTTGCACTGTTTACAAACTGTTGAGTCCATTTTCTGTCTCAAACTCAATAATCTTTTTTGGAGGCGTTGCAAATCCTATATGCTCCCTTTAAGGAGCCCTTTTTCACTCTCCTTGGAAAAAAATGAAGGAGAGCGGATGAGAGTGATCACTCTCGCTCCCCTAAAAATCAAGGTCTGCTGTATTAATTACCTTTGCTTGCTGTTGAGCCACCCCTCTTTTTCTCTTTCGTCTTACCAAGCGGCTTGCGGTACACTGCCACACCAGCAGTCCTGGCACAGCCATAACAGTAGCTGGGAGTGAATGGCTTCTCTTTGTTGCCTTTGCAGCCCTCAAGAAGCCACTCCTGCTGGAGTCTCTTAATGGTCTCCTCCACATCTTCAGTGTTGTCCATCATCATTTAGGACTTCACCATGAATTTCTGCTCACTGTTTAGTTAAAACGTAAAGTAAAGGTTAAGGAAAGGAAGAATCATAGCAAGATGGAGAGGAAGGGGTCTAGTGTGAAAAGATAAAAGTCATACTAAGAGTCCGGTCTGTTGGAAGACTTTTCAATATGCCCTTTGGGTGAGTCAAGATGACATGACTGAACTGGGATCTCTGGATCCATTCTATATTACTGGAAACTACTTGATACTGTCGTCAGTACTTTGTTTAAAGGTACTATCATAATTTCAAACAGAAATCTTCACAGATTTAACTATAACTTACAGTGTACATGGATCAAGATGGATTGTTGATGGTAGAAACATACCGTTAAAACTGTTCTGTCTGAAATGCTGTATTTTTCCAAGAAAAGTAAAAATCAATTACCATTTACCAAAAACAATTTTGATCTTTTACAGATCAAAACCAATGGTTAAAAGATTTTAAAAATACTGTTGACGTTTTTCACCACTCAAAAAGTGGGCACCGTATGGGGCTGAAAATTTCACAGATGACTGTTACTCAGTGTATCTTCTGTATATATATTTGCCCATGAATCTGCATTTCTTTGACAAAAATCAAAGTATGATATTACCTTTAATACAAACGGTCACAGCATCAAATACCCTTTATCAATAAAGATATAATAAAGGAAGTTCAGTCACATAGAAATTATCTCCCAAACGCATACAATTTCACAATCAACAGAATAGTAGGGCTACTGTGCTATGAACTTTGTTTTCCTACGCTGTGAAGTGTGAACAATAATTAATGACAAGTCATAACATGTCATAGCAGTGTATAAATTTGGCCAGCACTGGAATTCTTCCTACAAATGCTATTTTGCCATTTCCTTACACTAATTGGCCAATTTGCATTATGTCATGCAAGCACGAACATACCTCCGGCAAAATAAAGTTTATCTGAAGAACAGCATGATGTATTGAGAATTGGCCAACCAGAAGAATATTGACGGCGCCGGCAGTAATAATGTTGAAAAAGCTGCAGAACTCTGCATGACTTCCCAGCTGCGATGTCTAAACAGTGCATTTTTTTTCTCCAACCATTTATGATAAATACCTCCATGCTTCAACCATTCAAGCATTATAGCTCCATGCTTCAACTAAAGTAAAAGTAAAACCATGGAGGTAGAAAAATCTCTACATGTTATGATGTAGGCCTATCTCATCTCCATGCCTATGGTAAAACCTAGCTGCAGTAACTGTAGCCCTATATTACTCCTGACGTTGTTGTCAGCGCGGAGTGACGTCATTCGACTCATTCCAACTCGCCGATCTTGGAGCGATGAAAACAAAGCATCAAGTTGTACGGGTTTTAAGACAAAAAGCTGCCAGAATTGTTTAATCTTTGTATACGGTACTTCAAAGAAGGATTATTGTCTGAGGAAAAACTAGGACTTGACAATGAAAGTCGTACAGAACACGATTTCTGCTTCTTGACAAAAATAATTCCGAAAACAATTCTTGATGACGGGTAGTTTGTGCCCGTAGACTTGCACCATGAAAGTACCCGGATGTCTGCGCTGATCTATAGGACAACAACGTCAGGAGTAATACACATGATATAGGGCTACAGAGTACAGTTAGTCTGCAGCTAGGTAAAACCAAACGAAACCAAACAAAAACTTAACAGAACAGAACAAAGCAAAAGGCCAGACATATTAAAGAAAAATACAACAAATTTGTTATGTACGGTATTAAACACATCTCAGATAGGCCCTAGGCCTAATTTGAAATCAATCTGAACGCGTTTCAAATTTCACGATAATCTGCAGCAAGTCCGCAGTCATATTGGCCTGGCCACCTGCACCTGTACTTGCATGACTCTCATTACAGTTTGTGCAGTATCCAACGACTGCAACAAACAAAGTGAAGCCATTGCAACTCGGGCAAGCGACCTTTCATTTTTAACGAGGGCCACAAAGTAAGTTGAGTCCGGCGATGTGGACAAACAGTATAATCAATAAACACATGCACATGCAACCCACAACATACTGATTTCCGATTTCCCATTGTCCATGTGAATGTAATGTAGCCTACCAATTGTTTTCCTGAAACAATCTCACCCGCGTCACTCAAAAGTTTTTCCGTGTACACAGTGCATGCAGCTGCTCAGCTGATGATACGAAAGGGCGACCTCAAGTGTCCAGAGTCTAGACAAGATAATCTTGAAGTGCTCATTTTTATACAGGGTGTCCCAGAAAAAACGCAACACTATGTCGGGAGCCATTATTTTAAAATTGAACTGTTTATCACTTCAAGATGCCGATATATATGATACAGCCATGTCTTGGCTATCAGCATGTAGAATTTAAGCAAAATCGGGCAGAAATTGGCGAAAATATATGACCAATTGAATGAGTACTCCTTAAAAACAAAATTTGCAATGATAACACGCATCGTGGTCAATACACACATAAAGTGTATGAAAGAAAGATGAAAATCGGGTTTTGAGGTTAGGTAATTCAGTCTTAGGTTTTTCACTCAATTTCAGTCCATTTTTGCTCAAATTCTACATGGTGATAGCCAAGACATAGTTGTATCAAATATCTGAATCTTGAAGTGATAAACCGTTTAATTTTTATATAATAGTTCTCGACACAAGTGTTGCGGTTTTTTGGGACACCCTGAAGTTTTTACTTTGTTTTTGGTAGCATAGCGGAACAGAAATCTAATTCACATATTTACCTAGGACTGAAAATTTCACAGATGGCTGTTACTGTATCTCCCTTGACACTTTTGCCCAAGAATCTGCCATTTTCTTTGACAAAAAACAAAGTATGATATTACCGTTAAAGGTACATTATTATAACGTATCATACTTCGGTGGTTTTACGCGAACGTCACTCATGGACGCCACTCGCGTCAGGATTAAAGGTAGTATCATACTTTGGTAAGAACCCAAAACAGAAATGTTCACAGATTTACGTATCAGGGTATGAAGATGGTGATGGTAGGAACATACCGTTCAATTATTTACGCCTGAAATGGTGTATTTATCCAGAAATTAGTATACCCAAGACCGAATTTTTTTTTGATCTTTTAAAAGATCAAAAATAAATGAGAAAATACTTAAGAAATACTGTGGCCGTTTTTCACGATTTTCTAAAAAATTGGGCACCGTACTGGACTGAAATTTTCACAGATGACTGTGACTGTATCTTCCTTTATATTTTTGCCCATGAATCTGTACTTGTTTGACAGAAAACAAAGTATGATACTACCTTTAAAACTAGGAGGGGGGGGGGGGGGCGGGTTACTAATTTTAGCCATGCAACTCTATTTCAGTTTCCAATTGCATGGCGGAGGATATGATAGAAATTACGAAGAAGGCTTGCACTTGCAGACAGAATTAATTATTCTGCTATTTCTACCTCCATGGTACTGTGTAAAATATGAAGCCCTATTCGTGCCACTTGACCAGTATAGATGTATGTTTCCCCATGTGCGATGTATTTCATTGTACCGCCACTTATATCTCGCGGCCGCCATTTATTATCTCGCGGCCGCCACTTAGTAAGTCGCGACCGCCATTTATTATCTCGCGGCCGCCACTTAGTATCTTGCGGCCGCCACTTTGTAAGTCGCGGCCGCTACTTAGTAAGTCGCGGCCGCCACTTATTATCTCGCGGCCGGCAGTAGTATCTTGCGGCCGCCACTTAGCAAGTCGAGGCCGCCACTTATTATCTTGCGGCCGCCATTTAGTAAGTCGCGGCCGCCACTTATTATCTTGCGGCCGGCCACTAATAAGTAAGTCGCGGCCGCCACTTATTATCTTGCGGCCGCCACTTAGTAAGTTGCGGCTGCTACTTATTATCTCGCGGCCGAAACTCAATGTCCCGCCTGCGCAATGCAGCTTAATGAGTTGAAAGAAAGACATGATCATTTTAAATCAGATCTTGTTTGGTGTCAGTGGTGCAGGCGCGGTTCTAGAGCCAACATTTTTGGTGAAGTGGTCAAGTGGCACGAATAGGGCTTCATAGTAAAGCCCTGTCCGCGCTGAACTTTTTTTCCGGGGATTTAACCGAGCCGATGGGTAAATGAAAAAAAAACTGGTGTCCGCACCGTGGACTTTTGACTCGGGTAACTTAACCGTGCACGCAAGGAGGAATTACCGAGCTGTCAATATAGGCTCATGCTAGGTACCCGACTCGCACTGTCCGCACTGGACGTTTCGTCAGTTGGGTAAAGTGTCTCGGGCATTCAACCCTGGCAGAAGTTGACCGAAGAAATACGCGCGGCTCGGGCAAAGTATCTGAGAGGTAGGGGGCCGTCCATAAAGTACGTACGCACGAAATGCCGACTTGTTTGACCCCCTCCCCCTCTGTACGCATGGCGTACGCAGTGGTCCCCCCCTGTACGCATACACATTCCATATTAAGTTGTTCACTTCTCGCGGTACCTCGCTTTTGCATGTCACAGTAATCCGGGCCGGTACCGTTATTGTGACGTTCCTTTCAATTTTTTTAAATGAATGACTAAAGTGTAACAGTTTTGATACATTTTTTTATATACCGTATATTTTTTATTATGTTGAATAAGAAAAAAAGGGCAATAAAACAATCCAGGTGCTTCTTTTTCTCATTTTTCTCTCTTTTCGTGCGATATGATTATGCAAATGTTTCGTTTGTGTACGGTCTGTATTGGCCTGAACCCCCCCCCCCCCGTACGCACGGTGTGTATACGCATCGGTAACACCCCCCCCCCCCCCCCCCCCTCGTGCGTATTCGTACTTTATGGACCGTGCCCCTTTGCCGAAAATGACCGGGAAAACCTATAATAATAATATTATTATTATTATTATCATAATAAAAATAATAATGCAATAACCACCAACCATTAACTGCAAAGGAAAAAAAGCAAAAGTTAAGCAGACCGTCAGGTGTTCAGGGGCACGCGATTCACCGGGATTCTTTCACCTGGCTTACCGGCTCCCATAATAGTCCCCATATATAGGCTTACTGGCAAGCCTCCCCACCGAACGACACCTTACCTTACATGCAAAGCTCTGAAGACTAAGAGGGAGAAACAAGGCGGCCCCTGGACCATCGCGGTGCCAGGGTCCGCACATGCCATGTTCCATTCGATCAGAGAGTCAGGATCGGGGAATCGAACCCAGGCTGCCGGAAGTCTGAGCGGTGGTACCGTCGCTTAACACCACCGAGCCACGAAGCGTTGGTGAAATCGCAGCCGTTGATAGAATTACCAATACCTGACGAGTTGCACAACAAAAATAAATAAGTATTAAAGAAGTGGGATTCTGAGTCGCTTGCACCGGGTTCGAGCCTTATGGCTCGAACCATAAGGCTCGAACCCGGTGCACGCGACTCAGAATCCCATGCCCTAACCACTAGGCCAGCACGAAAGTCTAAGATAAAACTAGAGTAATTTGAGTGAAGTTATTGTCGATCACTGTTCCCACAAAATCACTCGAGCATGTCCAGTGCACTCTCAAATGAAGAAGCCTTAGGCAGTTCCAAATCTCTGGCTGCGGCCGCAAATAACGCACAAGTCTATGGAAACGGCTAGCTGCAGTCACTGGCTATAATAGTGGCAGCCATAGGGGCGTGTGTAATTATTTTGTGGCCGCCGGCAGAGATCGATTTGGGACGCGGCCTAATAAGCCTTATTCCGTTATTCGTGGCGCATCCATTTTGTCATACCTTCCTGGACTTAAAATGGGTAAAGTACCCAGCGTCTCAGTTACTTTGCTCCAAAAAAGTCCTGTGCGGACAGTGGCATTGAGGTACCGGGAATGAGTGTTTTAAATCAGTCGACGACCAAAGCAAGTTTTCCACATTATTATGCCTGTGCGGCACCGTGCATAAAATAAAACAAAGTGTGGTGTCATCAGTCTCACTCCCCACTAACTAACTTTGTTTTTGTTCCCAGCTGATTCGACCCGTAACACCCCAGTTTAAATTAAGTGTTACCTTTTTTTTTGCAAAATAACATTATCAAGCGGCTGCCGATTCCGCGCACGGTAAACACTGACATAGGTGAAATAACATTATGTGATCATACTTTTGGTAGCATACTGGCGAAACAGGAATCTTCACAGATTTACTTAATATAAGGATGGTGATAGTAGAAACATA